>MU155187.1:0-14493 GCA_015484465.1 Pholiota conissans
GGGCGCTCGCTTATTCCCTCGACCTGATTGACGCCCACCGTTCCCCCCCTGTTTCCCCACAAAAGTTCAAACGCCGCCGCTCCTGCTCACAGAACCCTCCCCCGATTCGAACCACTGCAATTTTATCCACACGAAACCACGCTGCCACCTGCCATGTCCACTGCAACCCTACTCGCGACGCTCCATTCCGGCGGCTGAACTCTCTGCTCGGACGATCACAAAATTTTCGTGTTGATCTTCAAAAGCAGCGCGCGTTTCTTCATCGACCTCTCTCTAAACCGTATCACCAGCTACGATGGGAGTCCCTGGACTTTGGAAAGTGAGTATAATTTACTGTATCTATGAACATTTTTAACACTTCTCTATCTAGGTTTACGACTCCGTCAAGCAGAGCAAATCGCTCCTCAAGCTCGCGGAAGAACATCGCACGCACGCGAAAAGGCTGGGAATAGTAGGACGCAAGGCGACGCTCACCATAGGTGTGGATATGGGGTGAGTCCGTCGTTGACATGGCTGACAATTCCCTAACTCACAAATACTTAGCACCTGTATGGCTGCATAACGTGCTTAGCCTAATTGTCGAGAGCTCTGGTTGAATAGCCCTATGATGTGTTGGGATTGTTTTCAGAATCTCTGCCAAAATTGGGATTTAATTTAGCTCCGTAGAGGAGAGACTGGCGAAGATCTAGGTAGCCGGACACCGGTGAACTCCATAGATTCAAGTACATTGCAACATCTTGATTGAAATTCAAGTTGGCCGAAATTTATGTTGGCCGAAATTTACCACATGTCCCAGGTCCCATTGGAAGTGGCCGAAGACCAAATTTCGTCCACCATGTCCCGTGTCCCACCCCCGGACGAACAATTTGTAATAGTACAGTATGTTGCGCGTAGGTAGTGCGATCAATTTCCAACATTGCCAGTGGGTTATATGATGCCCGCGCATGTGGCTCACGCCTCTTGTCTCCCCGCGCCCTGCATATCAGCCATCGCTGACCGTTGACCGCCCCTCAGTGCTGCCTGGCAGTGCCCGCACCTTTGATAAGGAACATTACTTATGGTACTTACAAGCGTCTAATATACCTTGTGGTTTACTTGCAGATGTTAACTATCATAACATCAGAGAGCATAATATCACTGTACTGCTAGGGCATTACCCGGAGCTCCCAAAATCCACAACAAAGGGTATAGAGTGGCGGGTGCCATTGACTACAGCCCGTTCGTACGCCTCGTGGGGTCGGCGCGCGAAGAAGTATATGCGCAACAATGACTGTACATAAATGAAGATTTACTGCCCACCATGCATCATCACGAGGCATATCATCATTATTGATAGCGATGGTGTTAATGCCAAAGCGTAATAAGAAAACATGAACTGACACGAAAACATGAACACGAATTGAAGATGAACGCATTTTGATCAAACAGGACTTACGTTTAGAAATATCAATAATATCTACAAGTACGATTGATCATGCATGCAAAAACGAAAGAAGGAGAGCGGGTATGTTAAGAACTCAATATGGTTTCCAGCCTGGTTTCCAGCAGGTTCAAGACGGTATCAACACCGCGCAGAACACCCTCATCCGGTCCATGTCCGGGCTTTAGGCGCCTATGTGCAAAGTCGATGAGCTTGACAATGAAAGGAGGTCCCAATTTCGGTAGACCGTCGTCCTCTTCTTCGTCCTCTTCTTCCTCATCCTCATCCTCTTCATCCTCCTCTTCATGGGCATTCTTTATCACACCCGTCTCTCTCCTCCTCGCAGCATCCTCCTGGCACTCAAGATGCTTCTGGATCGACACACAGCAGCCTTCTCCCAGTCCGCCTCGTAGATGATGAGCAAACTCCCGCCAACCATACGCATCTCGACATATGCAAGGATCTCGCGGATCATCGCTATCTCTGACCGGATGGCTTTAAGGAGGGGTATCAGGGTATCGTGCGGGAGACCGTGTGAGGGGGTGCCGTCGCTTTCTGACAAAAGCGCTGGGATTGGAGAGCCAATGGGGAAAAATCGCGCGAGCCCTTCAGCGAGTTCGGAGGGCTTGATGCTCTTTCCGTATGATTTGGGCGTGTTGATTGGTTTAGAAGTTATGTTGTCGTAGACCTACAATAGCCATTAACATAACAAAGGCTTGAGGGAATATATGGATAGGAACATACCTGGAAACCCATCAATCGAATCCCAGTTTCGAAAGACGTCGTCTCGCGCGGTCTTCAACATGCGCTCCACCTTGTCCGGCGGCGCATCTTCGTCATGGAGCACCGTCCCCAGCCTGACATCAAGAATATTCGGCTTCGAAAACCCAAACGAAAGGTTCTCCAACACAATTGACTGTAGATATCCCAAAAAAAAGATACTAAGTACACGCGCCAACACCAAAAAAACCTCGAGAAACAACTCATCTTTCTGCTCCGCAACAGGCTGCAGATTCACCAAGCTCTCGAGCGCATCGCCATGCGCGGGGTCGACCTGGCCCGAGGAACTTGGGCGTGAACGAGCGGAACACCGCCAGCATATCGTGGCTTTGGAGCGCCTGGTAGAACTCGAGCTCGCGGGCCAACACGGCAGTGTTGGCCCAGTCGATGACTATAGAGAATGGAGAAATCTAATCTACGCGCGACGTGAGTTCTGTGGACAAAAGGAATAAGGTTTCGGAAATGTCCGTGAAGACTCATGCCGTGTCGTAAAGCCGCACAAGGCTTCCGTGCTTATCAGAATCTCAGTTTGAAAATTGTAGTGCCGACCACCGAGCCACGCGTCAGAACGACTGACGTTGATCTCACTGGCATTGCACCCGCAATCCTCCACCCTTATTCATAGTGCTCTCTGCCAAGGTGCACACTGCGCATCCTCACAGCACCATGGTGAAATTCGCCCGCTTATCTCGATGACAGAAGTGGTTGATAGGGGCTGAAACACCCAAACCGAGCGAGACGACAGTCAAGGAGCGACGACGACGGGCGTGTACCTTGCGTAGCACCACACATTCAGCGCAGCGAAAACTCGGAAACATGTGAGTAAGGGCGAAGCTAGGGAGAAGAGCGTATGCGCTAGGGGAAGGCATACCACAACGGAAGGTCGAGAGGAGCAGGACGCGCCGGCAGGGCGGCTCTTGGTCCAGGTGCGTTTTTTTATCCGCATTTTCGTTCGTTTATTGACATCCTCCAGCTAATTTCTAGCTTTCCAGCACCCGCTCTGTAGCACCAGCGTTATGCCTACAACATATTCTGTATCACGCGCGCCCAGATGCTGCGTCCATTACACTTCCCATTCGTGGCGTTTATGTCGAGCCCCGTCGACCCCATCTTCACCTCGCCAACATATATGGCAGGCTGTGGGATGCAGCGAATGCCAATGCATTCACACGCTCTGGCATCTCCCATCTCTCGACATAGAACTTTCTTATAGTGCGCGATACTAATGTGCTCGAGAATCGCCAATCCACATGTTATCCCTTTTCCGTTTCCAAGCACTTCCTTCGGCGCCCTCGCCAGTGCCCTGTGAGTACTCTACATGATGATCCAACGCTCGATATCTTATCCCTTTCCCTCATCTCCACCCAACTTCTGCCTGACTAAACACACCGTCTAGATGTGCACGAAACATTACACTTGTAATGTCTCTTGCCGTGGAGACGCGAAGCTTTGGGTTCTGATAATTCTCTTCGACAGGGATGGGATTGGCCAGCATTTTGAATGCTCAACGTTATTTGTTACCCCATCCACTGTGGTCTACTATCTGTGATGTTCCGTAAAGTCCACATAGTCCGCTTCTGAATAATCCATGCATCTGCCGCACTTGTGTGCTTGAACAACTGACACCGCGGGCCTTTGCAGGATCATGTTGTGCATAGGGCGTATACTAGTATCTTCGCATGCAATACAGTTAACGCCCATAAATCATCTCAGTCTATCCTCAGCGTCACAACACGTTATACTCTTTTTGTATTTGATTTATTGAAATCTTTAGCTGCATATATGATGGGCGCCTCAAGCGCTACAGTCCTGATATTCTCAGCCCTGCTTCGTTTCGAACCATTCTAAACTTAATTATACATGACAGGGGTATATAAGAGGTTATGATACATACGATACCTAAAGGTACCTGCAAAACGTTCGGAAAACATGATATGCAGGGAAAACACGGATGACAGTGGGTATATGAAGACGTACAAATAGATTTGCACATATGCGAGAAAGAGTCGGATGCATTAAGGAAGTTACTGCAGGCAGACTGAAATAAATAAAAAAAGGTCAGAGGCAATCGTTAATTTTGAAGCTGTTTGAACTCGTACCTGTATCTATCGGCCAGTTAGAGCGAAGTCATTGGCCTACGGGTATCTTGAGTAAAAAATATAGTTGATTTTGATGCAATGGAGTGCTTTCAGAGACCTCCGTCGCATTACCGCCTGCGTCATATTACCCTCGGTATCTGTACAATGGTGGCCGTCTTCACCATCCACCACTGACACTCAGGCTGGGAATGCCATTGGAAAACTCGACTCCCCTCGAATGGCGGTTCCTGTATAAGATTCTGGAAACTTCCTGGACGCATCGACAAGAACAGTCGGAGGAATCCGACATCCTTGGTGTTGCTGTCCGAGCAACATGTGAGGGGCGTGCTGTAGCTGCTGCCGTACCCAATGGGAAGACGCGATTTGGGGGGCAGGGGGGCATCGGCGGCAATAGACATCCTATCCAGTAGCCTCACATCACTGCCGACGATAGGAGGGGAGTATAGTTCAGCTGTCCATGACGTGAGCTCGGTCACCAAGATAAGGAAATCGAAAAAGTTGGACGTACTGATCGCAAAATTATTAGGATCGAAGTAGAATAAGGAAGGATACAGCGCTCTGTCTGAGTTGTTGACGATGCTGATGCCGAACATGTCGGAATGGTCCAAGTCCCCAACCCATATCGTGGCTGGCTCTTCGGTAAGCAGGTTTCCGCCAGTGGGATTTAACTCGAAGTCTGGGTTAGATGTGTCATGCTGGAGGTGATAAAGCTCTATTCGCACGTCCTCGATCTTATGTAGCGAATTGCGCGTGAGGTGGTGACGAAAATGGCTGGCAGCATTGACGACCCTGCGGAGAGCGTCGATGTCGTCTTTGTGCGTTGTGATGCTAACGTGTGGACCAATGTGCGGAATCGCTGGGTCGTTATGACGGTTGTAGGAGACAGTGCGACCAGGAAGGATAGTGAGCTCGAGGAAGCAACTCGCTGGGTCGTGGACTATTCGCATCGATAATATCGGATTAGGGTTAGGGTTGATTATCGCTTCGAGCCACGCTTTATCTTTAGTATACAGCAGCATTGGGCCTGGATTGCCGATGATTTTGCAGTAAAACTGAGGTGGGAGTGGTGATGTGCGATACCGACCAAGGCTTTCACCAAGTTTGAGGGTGGAAGAGTAGGTGTTGACCAATGTTGCTACTAACGAGCAGCTAAGAGGCTGGTTGGGAGAGATTTGACTGTCGACGAGGTCCGTCTTGTGAACAGAAAAGCGGGTGTGCACTGTAATACCTTGCGCCAATCCAGCTTCGAGGGTTATAACCCCATCTTCAGCTACGGTGCCGTATATAAGCGCTGTATCGGACCATGACTCTTTATTGATGGCGAACAGCGGTCGGTTTATGCCATTTCCCTTGCAGTGCGGGTTTTGCCCAGACAAACTTGGAAGTGTGTTGAGAAAATAAAATGCCAATCGCACAGGATACCTAACTCACCTTTGCTGCATCGCGAGTTTATTCATCAGGGCCCGATAGGTCAGATTCTCGAGTTCGTTGCTCATGAGGACCTCCAGAAGGCTATGTGTGAACAAACCATGTTTACTTGTTTTATTCTCCCTAGCCACCTGTTTTTGTCCACAAGCGGCCAACAGAATGAGAGCTCTGCAATGTTGTCCAGACGCTTTTGGACTATAAAGGAGCATTCTTCGCGGATTCCAACCTGCGCTTGAAGTCGCACCCCTCAAACTCATGCCTGCAGAGTAGCAGCAATCTAGTATAACAGTCTGCAAAGGAGTGAACAAATCGGTATCAGGAGGCCAATATGCCGCTCACAATATGAATGCCTTTACGACACAATAATATCTGATTCAAAAGAACAGAAAGTGTACGTTCGCAAATACCATCAATGGATAGTGTTGAGCCTTCTGCCAAAGCGCCATAGTCACTCGGACAAAGCTTGAAGGTTGTACCCGTATGCACGCCATGGCCAGCATAATAGATGATAACCTCGATATTGCCATCATGACGTGCTGTGTACCTTCCAAGCCAGTGGAAGCCGTCGAGGATCCTTTCACGAGAGGCCTGCTTGTCCCGGAGACTGAATATATGCTTGTTAGGTACCTTTAGCCTCGTAATCAGGAAGTCCTCGAATGCATCTGCATCGCCTACTGCTGCTGTGAGGTTCGCGTTGCAATGAGGATATTCGTTGATGCCAAAAAGCAATGCTAATGTGGTGGGTCGATTGGAAGACATTCTTCTAGTAGCTGTCCTTATCATTCAAAGTACAACAGAAACCACTATCATTACTCACCTGGATCCAGCAAGACTTGGAGCTTCTCTCGTTACAAGAGAGGAAGGGAATAGGAAAGGAAGAGTATAGCATGGCAAATATTATTATAGTAGAAGATGCTGTAGCAATGTAGCGGTTCACCCGTCGTTGCGTTGGGTAGTTATTGGGTGGGAATAATTAGAGGAGCTATTTACTTTGTACAAAAGTCACGGAATGTTCCGCAATGAGCCCGAAGGGCTCACCTTACTTAGACTGGCGGTTCGAAAAAAATTTTGTAAGAAAAAAATTGGGAGTACAGTATGGGCTTCGTAATATGAGCCACCATTTCCCCAATGGTTTGCCACTCACTCCTATTAACCTCAAATTAGCCATCTCGTAACACTTTTCTTCTGCATCCCAACACATCTCGCAGAAAACATCAATTGTGCACATCGGGAAGGCGGCGATAAGCATCAAGCAAAAAGAACATTGCACGCGTGGATGGCAGATCGTTCGCACTCAAAATGACTCAACACACGTTTTCACCTGCTGCGCAGCAAGATATTCCATACGGTCGGATCCCACATGTAAGTGCTGAAATACTTCTAATAGGCTGACTTCGTGTTGGCACTACATAGCACGGAGACAAATTTTCGACTCGTCTTCAGGCGCTATGCAGCTGAACAGGATCAGAACGATTTATATTTAGAAATATCAATAATACCTTACGATTATGTAAACATGCATTCAAGAATGGAACATGGCCAGAGAAAGAGTCACCCTTGGCAGCATTTCAGAAGACCTTTAGGTGGGGTCCTTTGCGCCGCAGAACCCACCTAACAGGTGCACCTAAGGCAGCAGTTGACAGGTGCCATTAGGTGGGGTTTAATGGACCGATTATACCCACCTAGGTGGTGATGTCGGAGATTCCCGGGATTCCAATAATACATCCAGGATCCCTCCACCATCGCTCAGAGAGCCTCGCGATTTGCGCCCTCCTCAAAAGATTGTCTGCAATATGAGTATTTTTAGAATTTAGAATTTTATGTTCTTCCAGGTTTCAATGACTCGTTTTAGAGCGTATTCTTGTGTTATCCATACTATAGTATAATGCCAATGTACTACTTAATAAAATGAGATACTAATAGTACATTAGTAGAGCAACTGGATGTCACTGGGTGTCTAAACACCAATGACAAATCGATGGTTGTGTTGTATATTTTATTTCTCCTTGCATTAGTAGTGTCTAGAATTAAACAATAATGTATAGTCTATCTACATACATCAGATCATGAACAGATGCGCCAAAAAACCCATGGAGGGCCAGCAAAAGCACAGCGGGGTCAACTCACTATCTACTAATCCTCGAGCCGCCTGTCCCACCAACCTTGCTCGACGCTTCTTCGCGCATACATTCCCGCCTCCCGTAAAACATAACTTGACCCACACTTGCACCCACCGCTGCACACGCTTGTCATCCTCTGAGAATAACCTCGCCACTGTGATCCAGTTCCCGCATCTCTCCATGGCATCCCTCTCATCTATCATCAGCGCTCGATGCTCACACTTCTGTTACTCCATCCGGGATCCCCATTATTCTGCATGGATTGCTAGACTTTGTAATCACATGCTCCCTCGCATGGTTCCTCGCCGTCAGCTTGATCATCGTTCCCGGATCCCACGCGCTTGTCGTTGTCGTGCGCCATCATCGTGCGCGGTTGCATGGTGCGCTGTCGCTTTGCATAGTATTCTCCCTGCGCCTTCGCATTGTTGCTTTGTTACTGCTCGACAACAGGTGTCGTCGATGCTCGTTGTGCAAGTCCTGACATAAAATGAGCACAGATAAAATATTTGTTCACACATGTGTGCAGCGCAGCTCTGAGACACGTCATATATATCCCTCAGAATCTGAGAGGAGGAGTACAGGACAAGGATCAGGGAAATGAAGTGCGGTGGATGCGCTAAGTCCATCTCTTGGAGATTACCGCACTACACGTGATTGGCTATGGTAGCCAGTCCGAATACTCCCCACATCTTCATCGTTGATAAAAACATTGGTAATTCAATATAAAATATTATTCCTACTGCTTTGACAAAGTAGTTGCACATTTAAGCATAGAAAAATCCTAAAATTTTAAATATCTATATATCTGGGGGGATTTCGATGGCCTGGAGTAAAAGTCAGACAACAACATAAAATGACAAAATTCATAACTGAATCCCCGTATATACTGAGTTCCATTTGCATGGGCCAGAGAGTATTTAAACCCAAATAATATCTCATTATATACTACGATAACTACATCATTATATCACCTCAGAACCATGTTGAATAAAAATGTCTGTCATAAAATGATATGGAATGTAAGCTGTACTATTGAGGGTTATATTGATAGTCCAGTACAGATCCAATGATAAAGTTCTTCAGTAAATGCAAACAATCAAATTGTTTATAGATGGTTGGCTTAAGAAAAAAATGAATTAATGCATTCCTTTAGGTGAGAAATCATTCTCTAGGATGTCATTGTCAGAGGGGACTGGAGCAGATCAGTGTAGAACTTAACTTGTAAACAACATCACCAAAACTATATCAATCACTTATATTTTTGAAAGTTGGGACAAGTAACATAACATCATCTATTCAAGTAAGTTTTAATTGAATCAGGCCCCGCCGTTGTCAGCGCCGTTGTCGACGATGAGCCATCAATGGGCGCTTATTTTTAAGCTCCGCTTAACAAAATCGCTGATGATTGCATCTTTCTTCGAATACACTGTTGTCTGTTCATCTGCTTCGTTACATGCTGCCTCCCGCTTAACATTATGTATGCTACTATATATTGTTGTTCCTCCCATTCAACAATAGATATGGACATCTTTTGATGGTACCGCGCTTGTCACCACTTTCCCTCCCTCTCTTCGCTCTTGCTTGCCGACTTGATCTCGTTCTCGATTAGAGCTTTAGTCTATCTCATTTAATTTTTTTGTGGAATGTCCAATACAGCCTGCATCTCGATTCAAGGATTGAATGGGATGCAAGTAGCCTGAATGGCATGCATTTCTCAGAATCATCGGAAAGGCTGTGATGGACCATGGTCATTGGGGAGATGGTAAGTGTAGGTAGCAGTAGCTTGGGAGGAAGGCGTGGAAGGTACAGGTAGACTTATGAGGCATGAGCGCATCGTCAAACAGAGGTAAGACCAGGCGCAAACATATACTAGCTCTGCTAGGTTGTCCAGTATGCCGTCTTCATTTGAATATGTGGCAATGTAGTTGTGTGAATAAAATCTCAATCAAATCACAGAAAATCACAAAATCTCACATCGTATTTAGTTAGACGAGCCTACCACCAAAAAAGAAATAAAAAGGGATAGGTTTCCGTGTGCTAGATTCAAGCTGTCAGATTATTCCTGGCATCCAGGACCAATATGACAATTTTTCTCCATTTCTTCGAGTGTAGCATGGTATAACTTTTATCTAACACAAGGCACAAGGTAAAGCATTTATTATGAGTATAATAGAGGTATATAATGTCGCTGTGTAGGACAATCTTTGCAATCGCTACGAGATTCCGACTGAGAAGCGAGCATATAGGGGCTTTCTATATTTGGATTTGGGTGGGAAGAATCCACATCAATTTCACCTGTTCACCATTGGCAGCACTTTAGAAGACCTTTAGGTCGGGTTCTTTGCAACGAGTCATTGAAACCTGGAAGAACATAAAATTCTAAATTCTAAAAATACTCATATTGCAGACAATCTTTTGAGGAGGGCGCAAATCGCGAGGCTCTCTGAGCGATGGTGGAGGGATCCTGGATGTATTATTGGAATCCCGGGAATCTCCGACATCACCACCTAGGTGGGTATAATCGGTCCATTAAACCCCACCTAATGGCACCTGTCAACTGCTGCCTTAGGTGGAAAGAGTATACTAAGAAACTGGTATGCTTTGCAGCCTGGTATCCAGCAGATTCAAGACGGTATCAACACCACGCAGAACACCCTCATCCGGCCCATGTCCTGGCTTTAGGCGCGTATGTGCGAAGTCGATGAGCTTGACGATGAAAGGAGGTCCCAATTTCGGCGGACCATCCTCATCTTCTTCATCCTCGTCCTCATCCTCTTCATCCTCATCCTCGTCGTTCTCGTCCTCGTCTTCATACGCATTCTTCATCACACCTGCATCTCTCCTCCTCGCAGCCTCCTCCTGGCGCTCAAGATGCTTCTGGATCGACACAGCAGCCTTCTCCCAGTCCGCCTCGTAGATTATGAGCAAGCTCCCGCCCACCATGCGCATCTCGACCGATGCGAGGATCTCGCGGATCATCGCTATCTCTGAGCGAATGGCTTTGAGGAGGGGTATTAGGATATCGCGCGGGAGACCGTGTGAGGGGGTGCCGTCGCTTTCTGACAAAAGAGCTGGGATTGGAGAGCCGACGGGGAAGAAGCGCGCGAGGCCTTCAGCAAGTTCGGAGGGCTTGATGCTCTTTCCGTATGATTTGGGCGTGTTGATTGGTTTGGAGGTGACATTGTCGTAAACCTAAGATAGTCATTAGCATAACAAGGACTTGAGGGAATATATGGATAGAAACATACCTGGAAACCAGTCAACCGGATCCCAGTTTCGAAAGACGTCGTCTCGCGCGCAGTCTTCAACATGCGCTCCACCTTGTCCGGCGGCGCGTCTTCGTCATGGAGCACCGTCCCCAGCTTGACATCAAGAATATTCGGCTTCGAAAATCCAAACGAAAGGTTCTCCAACAAAATCGACTGTAGATATCTCAAAAAAAAAAAAAACTAAGTACACGCGCCAACACCAAAAAAACCTCGAGAAACAACTCATCTTTCTGCTCCGCAACAGGCTGCAGATTCACCAAGCTCTCGAACGCATCGCCATGCGCGGGGTCGACCTGGCCCGAGGAACTTGGGCGTGAATGAGCGGAACACCGCCAGCATATCGTGGCTTTGGAGCGCCTGGTAGAACTCGAGCTCGCGGGCCAACACTGCCGTGTTGGCCCAGTCGATGACTATAGAGAATGGAGAAATCTAATCTACGCGCGACGTGAGTTCTGTGGACAAAAGGTATAAGGTTTCGGAAATGTCCGTGAAGACTCATGCCCAGTGAAAAGCGGTTCTGCGAGAATATGAGCAGTTCTGTGATTTGATGCATATTCCTGCGCCAGTGTGCGGAAAATCTGCAGAAATCTGTGCGGAGATGGAATACGCAGAAGTGCGCAGACCAGCGCACTTTTTTATCTCCCTTTGAAAATTCTGCGTCTTGTGGAAAATTGAAACTTGGAGACTTTGTATGATTTTGACTCGGACGTTCTCGCGCTTGTCGTCCCCTGTCGTCCCTTGTCGTCCCCACCTCTCTACTTGCTTCCCCTTGTCTCAACGGAGTTCGAATTCGATCATGCCGACGGATCCCGTTGTCATCCACATCATGCTTCTTGCTTCCCTACCCCATGTTCAACGTACAACCACGTCCGCCTCCATCGGTATCTCCTCGATGCCTACGGATATGGTAGAGCATAGCGTTCTCTACGCCCTCCTCTGAGGTCGGATTGGAGTGGACCCCGGTAAAGCACTTCACTTACCAATCACCCCCTTCAGAGACCATCGATAGTCGACATGCTCACTGTCCCAACAGGGAGTGTTATCTGGTGCTCACGCTCTCCGTTTACGTCCTACACGCATATGTTGACGTCAAAGCATGTATTTGATGCCCATGACATCGTTATTTCAGCGCATATATTCACTCTGGGTTCCATTTCTCCCTAGGACGCTAGGTTTAACAAAGCGACCCACCCGTGGACAGGATTGGTACAAGACTACCTAGGACATGCCGATTCACATATGTCATAAGTGAGTCCTATTACGATCTTGCCAGATAACTCCCTTATTGATAGGAATGTCCAGAATCCTTGTCTGTCTCGCTTCCGACCACCTTCAGCATCTCGCGCATCTCCCAACCACCTAATACACAGCAGGACCGAGTTGGGGAGGACTTGGGAGGTAGTCTGGTTCTTTGGGGGGGGGTGTCTGGGCAGGGGGTTGGGGAATAGGGCAGAGGGTTTCCGGACAGGTCACCGAGGGTGGCGCGCAGAGGCGCGCAGAACGACGCAGATATTTAGCTACAAAAATTGTATTAATTCAGTGTGCTAATAATAGAATCAACGATATTCAGAGTAGAATAACGCAGACCGCCGCAGAGACTGGCAGATATTCACATGTAAAAAGGGAAAGAAACTGCTGACTGCCTCCGTCCTCTGCGTTTCTCAGAATACGCAGCTTTCCTCATATCTACGCAGACCCCCGCATGACCGGTTTTCACTGGGACTCATGCCGTGTCGTAAAGCCGCACAAGGCTTCCCGTGCTTATCAGAATGGCTTACCCGTCAATAGGCTGGGTTGTTATCTGCCCGGCTGTTTCCGGGCAGATAACATTCCACCTTATACCTTACTTTGTCCACTGTATATCGTATCTTGAGCACCCGAAACTAAACGTAAATTTTTAAAAATCAAAAAATACACACTATATATAGCCTAAAACAAAACTCTCTTAAGAATTCTGTGAAACGCCCTTGAGAGTGAGCAATGGGGACCATGGCAGATAACTCGACTCTAGATGTTATCTGCCACGCCACGTGATGCGGCCCGGATTTGCCTTCGCATAGACGCCGACTTCATTGAAATTGGGCCCATACTGGGTGCCTCCTGCCGTTTCACAAGTTCAAATAAATATAAATGCAAAGATTATATATTGAGGTATCTGCAACTAATTTTTCAGAGGTTTAAATTGAGTTCTAGGTGGTGTGGCAATTTTTTGCCCTTGAGCATGTATATTGTGGTCCGAGACACATTTTCGGGATGCGCAACGCGCGCGGAAAAAATTTGACTATCCTAGGCCATAAAATACAGTTTTTATAAGTAAATGCCAACGCCTTAAGCTCTGCAAAGTTGCTTGCAAATTTCTATGGTCTTTCCTTCCTTCTTCCTCCTCCTTCCTTTTTCGAATTCTTTTTTGTGATTCTTAGGTAAGAATACCCAGCCTATCCAGGGGAAAACCATCAGAATCTCAGTTTGAAAGTAGTGCCGACCACTGAGCCACGCGTCAGAACGACTGACGTTGATCTCACTGGCATTGCACCCGCAATCCTCCACCCTCCTTCATAGTGCTCTCTGCCAAGGTGCACGCTGCGCATCCTCACAGCACCGTGGTGAAATTCGCCCGCTTATCTCGATGACAGAGGTGTTTGATAGGGGCTGAAATACCCAAACCGGGTGAGACGACAGTCAAGAAGCAACGACGACAGGCGTAGCACCATTGCACATTCAGCGCAGCGAAAACTCGGAAATATGTGAGTAGGGTGAAGTTCGGAAGAAGAGCGCATGCGCTAGAGGAAGGCATACCACAACGGAAGGTCGAGGAGAGCACGACGCGCCGGCAGGGCGGCTCATGGTCCAGGTGCGTTATTTATCCGCATTTTCGTTCGTTTATTAACATGCTCTAACCATTTTCAAGCTTTCCAGTACCCGCTTTGTAGCGCCGGTGTTATGCCTACAACGTATTTCGTATTACGTGCGCCCGGGTGCTGCATCCATTACACCTTCCATTCGTGGTGTTTATGTCGAGCCCTGTCTACCCCATCTTCACCTTGCCAACATGTATACTTAGCAGGCTATGGGACGCAGTTGATGCGAATCTGTGTACACCCTGGCATATCCCATCCATCGACATAGAACTTTCTTATAGTGCGAGATACTAATGTGCTCGAGAATCGCCAATCCACATGTTATCCCTTTTCCGTTTCCAAGCACTTCCTTCGGCGCCCTCGCCAGTGCCCTGTGAGTACACTACATGATGGTCCAACGCTCGATATTTTATCCCTTTCCCTCATCTCCACCCAACTTCTGCCTGACTAAACACACCGTCTAGATGTGCACGAAACATTACACTTGTAATGTCTCTTGCCGTGGAGACGCGAAGCTTT
>MU155187.1:15188-164532 GCA_015484465.1 Pholiota conissans
AAGACGCGATTTGGGGGGCAGGGGGGCATCGGCGGCAATAGACATCCTATCCAGTAGCCTCACATCACTGCCGACGATAGGAGGGGAGTATAGTTCAGCTGTTTATGATGTGAGCTCGGTCACCAAGATAAGGAAATCGAAAAAGTTGGACGTACTGATCGCAAAATTATTAGGATCGAAGTAGAATAAGGAAGGATACAGCGCTCTGTCTGAGTTGTTGACGATGCTGATGCCGAACATGTCGGAATGGTCCAAGTCCCCAACCCATATCGTGGCTGGCTCTTCGGTAAGCAGGTTTCCGCCAGTGGGATTTAACTCGAAGTCTGGGTTAGATGTGTCATGCTGGAGGTGATAAAGCTCTATTCGCACGTCCTCGATCTTATGTAGCGAATTGCGCGTGAGGTGGTGACGAAAATGGCTGGCAGCATTGACGACCCTGCGGAGAGCGTCGATGTCGTCTTTGTGCGTTGTGATGCTAACGTGTGGGCCAATGTGCGGAATCGCTGGGTCGTTATGACGGTTGTAGGAGACAGTGCGATCAGGAAGGATAGTGAGCTCGAGGAAGCAACTCGCTGGGTCGTGGACTATTCGCATCGATGATTTCGGATTAGGGTTAGGGCTGATTATCGCTTCGAGCCATGGTTTATCTTCAGTATACAGCAGCATTGCGCCAGGATTGCCGATGATTTTGCAGTAAAACTGGGGTGGGAGTGATGATGTGCGATACCGACCAAGGCTTTCATCAAGTTTGAGGATAGAAGAGTAGGTGTTAACTGATGTTGCTACCAACGAGCAGCTAAGAGGCTGGTTGGGAGAGACTTGACTGTCGACGAGGTCCGTCTTGTGAACAGAAAAGCAGGTGTGGACTGTGATACCTTGCGCCGAACCAGCTTCGAGGGTTATAACCCCATCTTCAGCTACGGTGCCGTATATAAGCGCTGTATCGGACCACGACTCCTTACTGGTGGCGAACAGCGATCGGTTTACACCATTTCCCTTGCAGTGTGGGATTTGTCCGTATAAACTTAGAGGTGTGCTGAGAAAATAAAATGCTGATCGCACAGGATATATTCAACTGACCTTTCCTGCATCGAAAGTTTATTCATCAAGGCCCGGCAGGTCAGAGTCCCGAGTTCATTGCTCATGAGGACTTCCAGAAGGCTATCTGTGAACAAACCGCAATTTCTTGTCTTATTCTCCCTGGCCACCTGTTTTCGTCCGCAAGCAGCTAACAGAATGAGGGTTCCGCAATGATGTCCAGAGGCAGTTGGACTACGAAGAACCAATCTTCCTGGGTTCCCACCTATGCTTGAAGTCGTGCCCCTCGAACTCATGCCTGCAGAGTTGCAACAATCTAAGATAACGATCTGCAAGGAGTGAGACAATCGGTGTCAGGAAACCACCGCACTACTCACAATATGAATGCCTTTGCGACGCAATGATTTCTGGTTCAAAAGACCAGAAATTGTGCGTTCGCAAATACCGTCGACGGATGGTGTTGGGCCTTTCGCCAGAGCGCCATAGTCACTCGGACAAAGCTTGAAGGTTGTACCTGTATGCACGCCATGGCCAGCATAATAGATGATAACATCCATATTGCCATCATGACGTGCTGTGTAGCTTCCAAGCCAGTGAAAGCCGTCAAGGATTCCTTCGCGAGAGGCCTGCTCGTCCCGGAGACTGAATATATGCTTATTGGGTACCTTTAGCCTTGTAGTTAGGAAGTCCTCGAAAGCATCTGCATCGTTTACTGCTGCAGTGAGGTTTGCGTTGCAATGAGGGTATTTGTTGATGCCAAAAAGCAATGCCAATGTGGTGGGTCGATTGGAAGACATTCTTCTAGCAGCTGTCCTTATCAGTCCAAGTACAAGAAAAACCACTATCATTACTCACCTGAATCCAGCAAGACTTGGAGCTTGAGATGAAGGGAATACGAGAGGAAGACTGTACCGTGGGAATGTCATTATATGGCCGGACAACTTGAGGTAAACATAATGCGAATACTACTAGAAATGGGAATGAGAAATACTACTAGAAATGGGAATGATGGTGGGAGCGTGGGTGTGGGAGCTTCGCCATTCCCAGGGAAGTCCCGGCCCGGGGACCGAAACCGACCCCACCGATTTACACCGAAGCTGCGAGTCCCACGCGCACGTGAGATGACCAGACCAGGATGACGCAAGCCCTCGGGCGCTCGCTTATTCCCTCGACCTGATTGACGCCCACCGTTTCCCCCCTGTTTCCCCACAAAAGCTCAAACGCCGCCGCTCCTGCTCACAGAACTCTCCCCCGATTCGAACCGCTGCCATTTTACCCACACGAAACCACGCTACCACCCGCCATGTCCACTGCAACCCTACTCGCGACGCTCCATTCCGGCGGCTGAACTCTCTGCTCGGACGATCGCAAAATTTTCGCGTTGATCTTCAAAAGCAGCGCGCGTTTCTTCATCGACCTCTCTCTAAACCATATCACCAGCTACCATGGGAATCCCTGGACTTTGGAAAGTGAGTATAATTTAATGTATCTATGAACATTTTTAACACTTCTCTATCTAGGTTTACGACTCCGTCAAGCAGAGCAAATCGCTCCTCAAGCTCGCGGAAGAACATCGCATGCACGCGAAAAGGCTGGGAATAGTAGGACGCAAGGCGACGCTCACATCAGTACTTTGGCAAAATAATTTCCGGGTTTCCAATGGTTTTCGTGGGTTATCAAGTTTCCGGCAACCTGGAAACCCTGGAAACCACTTTTACTCTATAATCCCTTTTAGTTCATATTTACACGGAACGACAAACTTTATAATGTACACACACTATCTCTCCAGGTTTCCGGGAAAATGGACTTAGGTTTCCAAGTTTCCAAGTTTCTTTGTTTTTGCTAGTTTTCACGGGTTGCCCAGGTGGGGAAACCTGTGGAAACTAAAATGCTAAAGTACTGATGCACCATAGGTGTGGATATGGGGTGAATCCGTCGTTGACATGGCTGACAATCCCCCAACTCACCTTATATGGGTAGCTGTAATCTTGCGATCAAATGATACCAATGACGTTACATTACACCAGTTTTATTCACATTATAAGGGATTATACATGATTATTGCTTCCTCCACAATTTACTGATGCATAAATGAAGATTTACTGCCCACCACGCATCATCACGAGGCATATCATCATGATTGATAGCGATGGTGTTAAAGCTGTTTGCAAAATTGATGACACTCGCGCACATTTTTTTGAATTAGAAAAGCTGGGGACTTGTCCGAAAAGACCGAGAGAAGCTCAAGAGGTCGATGACGTAGCTGAACGTACCCCACACGAAGACTAGCGAAAATCCCTCAAATTGACAAAGTCCAACGCATTCTTTGAATTGAAAAAAAAAATATATATATATTTCTGATTAGTGCCATCCGCTCTGCAAAAAGCTGTAATGCCAAAGCGTAATAAGAAAACATGAACTGACACGAAAACATGAACACGAATTGAAGATGAACGCATTCTGATCAAACAGGACTTACGTTTAGAAATATCAATAATATCTACAAGTACGATTGATCATGCATGCAAAAACGAAAGAAAGAGAACGGGTATGTTAGAAACTCAATACGCTTTCCAGCCTGGTATCCAGCAGATTCAAAACGGTATCAACACCGCGCAGAACACCCACATCCGGCCCATATCCGGGCTTTAGGCGCGTATGTGCGAAGTCGATGAGCTTGACGATGAAAGGAGGTCCCAATTTCGGCGGACCGTCTTCATCTTCTTCATCCTCGTCCTCATCCTCTTCATCCTCATCCTCGTCGTTCTCGTCCTCGTCTTCATACGCATTCTTCATCACACCCACCTCTCTCCTCCTCGTAGCCTCCTCCTGGCGCTCAAGGTGCTTCTGGATCGACACAGCAGCCTTCTCCCAGTCCGCCTCGTAGATGATGAGCAAGCTCCCGCCCACCATGCGCATCTCGACCGATGCGAGGATCTCGCGGATCATTGCTATCTCTGAGCGAATGGCTTTAAGGAGGGGTATCAGGGTATCGCGCGGGAGACCGTGTGAGGGGGTGCCGTCGCTTTCTGACAAAAGAGCTGGGATTGGAGAGCCGACGGGGAAGAAGCGCGCGAGACCTTCAGCAAGTTCGGAGGGCTTGATGCTCTTTCCGTATGATTTGGGCGTGTTGATTGGTTTAGAGGTTATGTTGTCGTAGACCTACGATAGCCATTAGCCTAACAAAGACTTGAGGGAATTTATGGATAGGAACATACCTGGAAACCAGTCAACCGAATCCCAGTTTCGAAAGACGTCGTCTCGCGCGCAGTCTTCAACATGCGCTCCACCTTGTCCGGCGGCGCATCTTCGTCATGGAGCACCGTCCCCAGCTTGACATCCAGAATATTCGGCTTCGAAAACCCAAACGAAAGGTTCTCCAACACAATTGACTGTAGATATCCCAAAAAAAAAGATACTAAGCACACGCGCCAACACCAAAAAAACCTCGAGAAACAATAACTCATCTTTCTGCTCCGCAACAGGCTGCAGATTCACCAAGCTCTCGAGCGCATCGCCATGCGCGGGGTCGACCTGGCCCTGCAACTTCAGCACCCCCAGGAACTTGGGCGTGAACGGGCGGAACGCCGCCAGCATATCGTGGCTCTGGAGCGCCTGGTAGAACTCGAGCTCGCGGGCCAGCGCGGGCTTGATGATGAGCGAGCCGTCTTCGGTGGTCATGACGCCTGCGTGGCCGCCCACCTGCGATTCTAGGGCGTGTGTGGTATGCGTGTCCATTGGTATACTCCGTATGCGGTTTTCGTTAGGAGAGTACTGCGACGAAGCGATAAAAGAGAGAGAGGCCGGATTATCATTGTTATTGTCTTGACGGTTCGCTTTATGGTTATCAAACCCGGTCTTGGCAGTGGACACCACTGTCACCCCGCCCGCTTTTGATCACCTGTCGTTTTTCAGCGGCATCTTCATTCAAAGCTTCAAGGCCAAATATGTATATGGAAGGCCGGCATTTCATGAGGCTCAACAACTTAAAGTGTGACGAAAATCAAAGCGCGAAAAAACTTTACATTTATTCCAAAAATCTGCTTCTCCAAATCTTACAGTAACAAAGCTATTTTACTATTTACCAGGGGAACTCCTCAACCTCCTTGTGCGCAGTAGGCTTGGCCTTAGCACTGGTAGTCGCAGAGGGTGTAGCAGAGGTGGTCGCGGAAGCCTTCGCCGGAGTAGCAGAAGCCTTCACCGATCCCTCGGCGGCATGGTGGTGGTGACGGTGAGTGCGGAAGCCCTCCTCACCCTCGAAGCGGTGGTGGCGGTGGGCAGCGCCGAACTCGCGCTCGCCCTCAAAGCGGTGCGAGCGGTGGTGGCGGCGCTCACCCTCGAGCTCGCCGTGGCGGTGGCGGTGGGTCCTGAAGCCCTCCTCGAGCTCGTGGTGGTGGTGACGGTGGTGCTCGCCGGTCTTCTCAGTGGACAATTTCTTGTCGGTCGAGGTCGAAGTCGAAGAGGGTTTCTTCGCAGAGGCGCTCTTGGTATCGGTAGGCTTAGCACGCTCAGAGGATGTCTTCTTGGTCGACGTCGCCTTCTTCGCCGACTCGTGCTTCTTGTCATGTTTCTTCGAGTCGTGTCTCTGCGCGTCGTGCTTCTTGTCGTGCTTAACTGCCTTCGCAGCCTTGTGGGCGGCGTGCTTGGCCTTCCTTTGCGCCTTCTTCTTCTCGTGCTTCGCCACCGCGAGCTTGTGCTTGGGGTTCTTCTTATCGTGGAGCGCATCCTTGAAAGCCGCCTTCTTCAGCGCGTGCTTGTGGTTTGGGTTCTTAGGGTCCGCAAGCGCATCGTGGAAGGCGTCCTTCTTCGCCTGGATCTTCTTCGCGAGGTGGTGCTTCTTGTTCTTGGGATCGTTCAGGGCCTTCTTGAACGCAGCCTTCTGGTGCTGCTTGGCGAGCGCAGCGGCGTGGTGTGGGTTCTTCGGGTCCTTGAGCGCCTTTTCATACGCAAGCTTGCGCTGGTGGGCAGCGACGGCGGCCTTGTGGCCCGGGTTGGCCGGGTCGAAGAAGGCCTGCTTGAACTTGTGCTGCCTCACAGCGGCGGCGTGGTTGGGGCTCTTAGGGTCGGCGAGAGCCTCCTTGTAAGCCTTATAGGCGACGGCGGCGTGGTAGTGGGGGTCCTTGGGATCGTGGAGGGCCTTCTCATAACGCGCCTTCCTGTCGGCAGCGCTCATGCGCGCAAGGTCATCAGGGATGGTGTGGATATCCTTGAATCCCTTCGCCGAGGCGGGAGTTGCAGGGGTAGCAGGAGTAACGGGAGTAACAGGTGTAACCGGGGTCGCTGGAGTAACAGGAGTGACGGGCGTAGCAGGAGTAGCAGAAAGAGGCTGGAAACATAGGATAAGCAAATCAAAAAGAAAAAAAGTATGACAGAAGACTTACAGTTTGAATGCCACGCGCATCCAAGGACATATCGTCGAATTCCCGGGCATCAAGAGACAGGTCGTAGACCTCACGAGCATCGTACTCGACGGTATCGAGGTCGCGTGCTTCGACGTCAATCGTCAAATCGCGACGCGCCAGGGGGACGGCAACGACGCTGGTGAGAGCAGTAGCGAGAACAATGAAGTTAGCGGTGAGCTGCATGATGATTGTCTAAAAAGGTGGGTGGTAGTGAGAAGGATTGACGAGGAGGCTGTAAGGAGGGTCCGCATAAGTTTCGAACATGGTACAGCGAAGCGGGCAAAGCGTACTCGGTGGAAGTTTTTTTTTGGTTGGAGGGAAATCAAAGGACCGGCCTGAGATCTGGAGAGAAGAGCAGTAGAGTCAGTCGCTGTAACTCTCGTTGAACGATGAAGAGACTACTCACTCGAAGTATTGAGCACCTGGCTTGGGGGATACCTTCCAACAAAGGCAGGTTTATATACCCCAGCCCAGATTGGCCGTATTTGTCCGCCAACGCGACTTCGGGGACCTAAACGTTTCACATTGGGCTCAAGGGGCGCGTGATGAGGGGCTAAAAGGCGATGTTTACGTGGTTTTTATGATCTTTGATGGTTTGAATTGCACCGTTGCTCTCGAGCTTGCGCGATATCCTGACAGGCGCTGAAAAGCCTACAAAAAACATATCTGAACATTCTTTCCAAAATATCACCACCCAAAAGACCGAGAACTCACGTTCGAATGTGACCTACTGGAGAATCCTCCTTTTCCTGGCGCAGAGCGCGCGTTGTGGAGAGCACCAACACGTTCGCTACGTACGAAGCGAGGATCCATATCCGCCAAGAATATCAATTGCAGCCATGCAGGTCAACGCTTGCATGGAATCTTTCCATCACAAAAGTGACACTCTGTCAGGATTCCTTTGCCGAGATGATGAAGAGAGCGTACTAGAGCGCACAGTTGAGGCGTCGCCGGAGTCAAATCACTTCGGAGGGTTAAAAATGGCTTTGGGTAATCGCCGTGGGCGCCCCACGTACGCTTTGAATCGAAGAAAAGGGTAGATGGTGGAAAGACATGGACATCATGTTTTTTTTTCGGATTGATTCCTTGCGAGCTAGCGCGTAATGTGTAATGCGTTCGCGTCGAGCTGGATAAAATGGATCCATGCAGGGGGCTGTACAGTTCCATCGATTGTGATCCGGAGGCAACCACCTCGCGGTTCACTAAATAGTATCGAACTCGGTGAAGGTTCGAATCTCTTGGGTTCCTATTCCTTGACTTGATCATTTTTGAACAAAGCATACAATGCGAGATTTCGAAGAAATTTGAGACTCAATTCCACGCCTAGAGAGCGACAGTGCTGCCAGCGCAGGAGGTGGAAGCGGTTAAAGACGATGTGGATATCAACGCCATCACGGATTGTTGATGGTGGCACCAAATAAGGGCACACATCGCCGAAACCTCCTACGAAATCCAGAACTTAAACTCTGATAGGTAACACTTTATGACCGGATAATCATCTCGACGCTTGTCGAAATCCTGATCTGACAGCTCCGAACTCCCTCGGAACCTCCTGAGGCTCGTACGAAACTTGAATCTTCTTAGCCAGATTGAACAAACCTCTTGTTCTCAAAGCATTGTCATCACCGCTCACCGACACCCATCTCCTCTGATCTCAATTACCATGCCCATCCAGATGAACCACGACACCCACACCTACATATCCGTCACCTTCGCGCAGAACTCGGCACTATACCACAACCCAGAAGCTCTAAGCGTACTAGTCCCAGGACTATCCTACGTCGGCCAGGTAGGCGCGCTCGCCAATGTGCATTTGTATAGCTTCCCGAAGGAACGTTGGGTCGCCGCTCGTGACGACGTTCTAGGAGGGATTGAAGGCGGCGATGGAGTGCTGCATGTTGAGGTGCAGCGGCCTGTGCAGAGGGTGAAGCGAGGCGAAGAGGAGCTGTGAGAGATATCGTTCTTCCCAGGTGCGTTGGGGAATGATTACTTTTGGACCATGCAAGTCATCGTCCTTGACTTCAGGCGACCGAGGAAAGATCATCATCCTCGTTGACCTACAGTCTAGGGAACACACGAATTAGAGAATGCCATGACCCCCATACCCACATCCGATAGCACGAATCAACTGGAACTACTTACTTAGTAGTAGAGTATTAAGGACCAAGGCGTCATACAGAACTTCAGTGTAATTGAAAGCACATTCCCTCGACAGGCTTGACTTTGTGACATCACTGCAGACTCTGTTTCTCAGAGATTCGATTGGTAAAAAAAAGCCTATCGGTGGGACCTCAAGCTTGCGAGCAATGCAAAGCGAATGATGGGCGCTTATAGCTACCCCGAGGAAAAGTAAAAGCAATTGCCCCCTGCAAGGCTCGAACTTGCGACCTCAGGATTACGTGATTCTCATCACTCATATTCAATATATGAGACCTGCGCTCTAGCCAACTGAGCCAAGGAGGCGGATGATTGAAGTTTACATTGTATTACCATGGGCTTTATGTAGCATGCACTGGCCGAGCAACTTTATTCGACGGTGGATACAGTGTCAGGATCAATATATAAGGTGTTTTCTATCACCACCCGTGTCTTTCCCACTTTGAGTTCATAAATACTCTTGAGTTTATCCACTTCCCCTCCGAGAGATTGTGCAAATGTCGCCGCGTCGAGAAAATCACCACCGCCGGCACGCGTGCCTACCTTTCCGAAACCATTGATCCGCCAATGTGATTTTCATTTCCTCGGGCGCCTAATACGTCCATCCTCTGCGACCTAACATGGCCGTGTGGCGAAATGGCATCGCGTCTGACTACGATTCAGAAAGCGCATCAGGAGATTGCAGGTTCGACCCCTGTCTCGGTCATACTTTTTGGCTTTGTTCTTGCTGCTCAAATAAATTATTGCAGGCAGGAGGAATCGAAGCTATGTATTTTAATTTTTGGATTTTCACTGCTGAACCAATGAAGTGAAAAGACAAGGTATTTGATAAATTTTTACATGGAGCATTGAGGGGTCTGAAATGGTATATAGAGTACATGATGATGAAGATGAAGATGAAGTATACATTGATCATTGACGGATTAGATGTGCGCTAACTTGAAGCACACTATTCACTCAGGCTTATCCCGGCCCAAGGTGTGCCTAATGGTATCCGCAATCTTCTTATCCTTCGCCTGCTCGATCGCAGATTCGTTGTTCTGCGGACCCTCCTTCAGGACATGCTCCTGGAAAAGGTCGATCGCTAAAATTCAAGCACATAAAAAAGTCAGAAGAAAGAACAAAATAGCCATCGAATAAATCCGAAACGCACCTTTATCCAACTTATCCTCATTCTGCTCGCCCTTTGCACCACCACCGAGCGCATAGTTGATCTTATCCGCCAGACCCTGCGGCTTAGCAGGCTGCTCATCCTTCCCCGAGATCACATGCGTCAGCTTGTCGAGGAGGTTCTGCTCCTTCGGTGGGGGAGGGGGCGTCTTGCGCCCGCTGATCGCATCCCCAAGCTTGCCTAGGAGACCGTCGTCCTTCTTCGGCGCCTGCGCGGCAGCTTCGTGAGGGGCACCGGTATGGTGCTGAAGGCCGCTCAGAGCGCTCCCGATCTTGCCGAGGACGCTCTCGTGTGCGGGTGCGGCGGCGGCAGGCGTCGCGACGGACGGAGCGGGGGGCGTAGTCGAGTGTGCGTGCGATCCGCTCAGTGCATCGCCGATCTTGTCGAAGACGGATTCGTGCTTGGGCGCGGGCGCGGGGGTGGCGACGGGTGGTGGTGCTGGGGTCGCGTGCGATCCGCCGAGTTTGTCGCTCAGTTTGTCGAATACGTTCTCGTGCTTGGGGGCAGCAGCCGGAGCGGGTGCATCGTGGTGTTGTTGCTGCTCGGGCGCCTTCTTATTGTCGGAGAGGGCGAGTTTCTGGAGGCTGTTGAGGAGATCCATGGTCGACGAGATGTAGTAGAGGGATGCTAGGCAGCAGACGAACTGTGAGCTATTTAAGCACTGGGATGGATAAGGTCTGCACCGCTGCCAATTAGTGGCAAGCACCGACGTCAAGTGAGCGAACAACGAGGCGGTGACTTCACCCTCTCGGCTGGAGATTAGCTGTCGCGACCGGGCTTGGCACCTTTGAAATGGAAGAAATACACTAGAATTAATTCAACGAAGGCCGTGAAGGTCCTCCTCGTGCGCCATCGACGGACAGTATCGCCTCTTCGATCCATCGATAGTGACTTCCATTGTCTTGTGCTGACAGACTTTGTCGCCTCAAAACGTTCGCGATAGAGACCCGATCAGCCTTTCAGGGGCTCTTTGCAAATGAATGCTGTGCGGCGCACTGGCTTAGTGCTAATTTGCCTTCTGCACTCGGATCGAGACTTTATGTGCGGCTGAACGGTCTGCCATCCAGTCGACGGAGGCCAGCAACGAAGGCGAAGCCTGCTATATCACAGCCCAGATGGCAGTTCTGTGGAGTCTAGTCATACAACGTGATGTCAGATGGGGCGAAACTGCGGATGATTTGCGAATGGAACGAACAATGTGCTCACCATGAGGCTCTAATTATATGGTTCGAAAGCGTATGCACAATCGTACACATCGTTGTGGTTGAACAAAGCAAGCTTGACGCATGTTCGAACGTCTCCGAGTCTTTATTGCAATCGCTGACTGGGCAACAAAGAGCAGTATTGGTGGTACGTGTGGGCACTCTAAAACTCAAAGAATTACGCGTTGAAAAGAATTCTGGAGACAAAAGCTGATGAGAGAGCAGGAGAAAGGTGATGACGCGTCGAATATCTGGTTAAGCGCTGACCCAACTTTTCTCAGGGGCTAGAACCAAATCTCAACAAATACGCGCCTATTTTGTTCTTTTCGACCTGAACTGTCACTAGCGCAGCTTGTCGACCACCACGCGGTGATTCTAAGACATCTCTTAGTATTATTTTACTGGTACATAGTTACATTGTCTTATCCCTTGTATTTCGATGACTCTTTTTATAGTCACCTCGGTCCCGAAAGGGCGTGTCTGCGTGTAGGACATGAGAAATCTCCCACGCCTACAGCTCTCCTTATGCCCCCACCGAAGGAGGCCTCATCCCATCCGCAGGTCTTATTGTTTTTATTCTTCTTTAAAGCCTCCTCGACTCGCCTCTTTCTTTACATATCGAGGCTCATCTTCATTCAGAGAAGTAGCACACTTTCTTCTTCGTATACTACGACCGAATTTCTTCCCAAATCCTATATGTTCTATTTCTGATTGTGCGCCAGAATAACCCTCAACAATGATCAAGAAATCATCAAGAGTGCAGAGCAAATTTAGGCATGAAAGGTGATGTCAACACCCCGAAGCCATTAACTTGAACACGACCCTCCGAACATTAAGAACAAAGAGCCTGGAACGAGCGAACAAAGCCCGGAAGACAGAAGACTACAAAGCAATGCGCAATTGCGTGATATTTAACATACGTGATAAGTACTGTGGTACATCAAAAAAATAAATTTTACATCTATAGGGAAGTAGAGTGCTTTTAGTGGATGGGGGGTATGCGAAGAGATATACGACGTGTAACTGGTGAGCGTGTGCATGAAAGCGATTGTGTTGACAAGAGTAAAGCAAGGAGTGAAGACAAGACCAAAAGAACAAGACGAGACAAAAAGAAAAAGAATATATACAAGACGTCAAGATCGTCAAGAAAAGAACGTCGAAAAATAATATGTACAGCCAGCAAACAAGGGTACCAAGAATCAGATGAAGGATGCAGCGAACGCCAATGCACTAGATTCGGAATGGGAACGCAGGTCAGCACAGAACAGTAGCGAGGACAAGTTTGAACACGTACGACACTCAAGCCTTTTTGGAAAGTAAGTTTGCGTGATGCAGATTTTTAGTGCCGGCAGCGCAAGATTTTTAAGGAAAGCTTCGCAAGGAATCTCGTCGTCATCGATTTAACTTCCCGGCGGAGCGTCTGTACGTGTCGAAGGGAGATGACGATCGCCAAAATGAACATGGAACAATCCAGAAGGTCCAAAGAACGAATCGACGTACTGCAACAACACGCCTCATCCAAATGAACAGCTCGTTGTCGAAGATACCGCCCCAGGCGTCTTGCTGTTGTTGATTTGGTGGGAGCTAAAATTGGAAGCGGTGTAAATTTGCGAGTTGCATTTTCTTTTTGGGTCTGAACTCACTACTGGTGGTGGTGCTCCATTGGCCACCACTGCCATGAACGGCGGCTCATAGCGAGTAAGGAGCGTCGGCTGGAGGAGATAAAAGGTTGGCGACCGCGTCAGAGAGACAAGAAACGTCAAGAGCCTAAAAGACTGACCGTGACGACCATGGGTTCTGATGGGCATTCCCACATCGTGTAGAAACATGGACGCGAGGGATAATGAAGTTGAAGAAGGGGCGTCGTAATTCGAGCCGAGGACGCGCTGCTGGTCTGACTAACTCTTACTACAGGTCGAGCTTGAGCATGAAACGTAACAACACTCGACATCTTCGACGTGCTAGTCTCAAAATGAACACTAAAAGCGAGTTAAACACGAGGAAGGTGAGAACAACCACGAACTGAAAGAGAAACAATGATGAGCTGGATGGAAAAATCGTGATAGAGCCCAAAGGCCGTTTAAAAAAGGAGGGAGGGATGGAAGGAAAAAGAAACGGAAGGAAAAAGAATGAACGCGTTCCCAATTTTATACACCGAATTAAAGCTGCGCTCGGGAAGGCCCCCCAGAATAGGTTTGTTCGCGGCCTGGTTCCCAGTATTTGAGGATGTTTGGAGGGTGTGCTGGGGTGATAGGGCACGTTTAAAGTTCGAGCCACTCGCTCTTCGCGGTGGGTATAGAAACTGCAGTTCGGGAGGCGATAGGCAATGAGATAGGTACGTTCTTGAATAAAATCTCTAGAAATCTGAAGGCAGAGGTGCATATGCAGGTGTACTTGTTGGGGACGAAGATGCGCGGTCGAATATGCGGAGTCAAGATGGGCCGCCTTCGCGGTCGAATTGATGGAATCAGACTCGTCATATTGCGACCTCAAGTCGCAGCTGACAGCAGAGCAGGAAGGAGGGGATATGGAATTTGATTAAATTAGAGGGACAAGTACGTCGTTTGGACAATGCCTTGAAGAACTGATATTGAGAAGCAATAGCCTTCAGCGACGTCCATTTTTTTTTCACGCTTCAGACAAGTTCTCTGAGCCTCCGGACATCTATAGGCTACAATATTCAATCAGTATCTATCCCAAACAATCAATACATCCCAAAACATACTCAGGAAATCGACACAATACGTGTCGGCGCTCTGAAAGCAAGCTCTGTCCACATATTCTCGAAGGACAATGGGCGCCTTCCTTGCGAGATAGACGCACTCCAACATCGAGAGTCGACAATGAAAAATAATTGCCTTGCCAGCTACCCTTGGTCGATGACAACGGTCATGTACCAGTATTGGACACCATCGAGGAACAAAGTCTCTATGGCCCCTACGTTATAAATTCCTGGTACTCGTTCCGAACTGAATGCATCATTCAAAACCTTTGCAGCACATACCCTTCGCCTAGCGGTACCCAGCCCAACCCAGAGTCCCAAGGATCGGAGGCGCTCAGGCGACATTGCAGCGGGGGAAAAAGTTCTTGACTTCTCTTCTTGACCTCTCAATGCAGATGTCTGCTCATTAAAGTTATCAATCTATCTCCTGGGTGTCTAGGAGTCCGTATTGTGCCTCTGCATCGAACTGCCTTCTTTGTCGGCCACCAGCTTCGAGCACCAGAATTGTGACAGGTCCGACACGTCACAGTCACGCTTCGGGAGGCGGGATTACGGCAACAGTCCGAGGGCATCTGTAGCTAGCTCTGTAAGGCTGAGTTGCAGCCCGATCCCAAGAGAGAGCTCATGGAGGTATACAGGACAGACAGAAAGCCATATGGATGTTGTCCCAGAGTTTCAAATGTAGTGGCCGTGCCTTACGCCGAAGGACCAGGCTGCTCCCAAAGAAACTTGTGTCGCTGGGAGGATGAAAGTACACCTTCCAAAGTTTCAGACAGGCGGGATGTGGTCTTTCCAAGTTTCGAGCATAGATCTTCAGATGTCCCGATCACAACTGCACCTCTTGCTGATTTTTGAGGTTCGCAGTTTTGCGCGATTCGACGAGCCAGCAGTTTCGGAAGGAGGGCGACGATACCAGAGAGAAAACATGGGATCCACACGCTATTTCTGGCACCTCCTAGATAACCTATTTGGGTGGATATAGGCTGTATCGCCGCTTCGGAGAGATGGTGTGTTGATTGAGCATCAACAATGGACCCTCAGTTCTCGTAAAAACTCAATTCGACTTGCTGTGTCCTGACGAAGGAAGAGTCTGAGCTTGATCTGCAACATCAAAGATGCTATGTTAGTAGCCAGGTACTGAAGAACCCCAGAATGCAGGAAAGGAGAACAGGGAAGAGAGAGGTGCTTACTAGTGGCCCTCGTTCAATTTCTCTGTCGTTCTTTTTCTGCCGGAACGTCCACATCCCCCGACCGTCCATATAAATTTTCTCGACCAAGGGCTAAGCTCTGGCCATCCAAAACCGAGACGACCACAATAAACCACGTCCAAAACTTTTGAACGTCTTCTTATTTTTTTGTGCATTCCATGGGTACTGGATACGCTCCTTGGCAAGTCTGGATAATTGCTTCAAACGTCTTCGCGAAGCAAATGTGAGTCAGAACGGATCGTGTTCAAGACCGCTGTGTGCTCAAAATTGTTTGACCAGTATACGTCGCACGACGCAATGGTTGAGGAAAGAGGACGACTACATCCGCGTGATTCAACCCTTAGCGAAATTCCAAAACAAATATTTTTCAAACCTCCTTCGCTCCCACCATCTCCATATACCCAGGGCTACGAATTTCCACATTCCAGCGGAATTTTTATTTCTGAACGGCGAGGCATCGGACCATAATGACCTATATTGCCTTTCAGAAATCGGAATAGGAGCTCCTGAGCCTCAACTCCTTCGCTGGGTTGCTTGAATGACCTCAGTGTGTGTTTTTATTTTTTATCAGCACTCTACGCATAAAGCTCATCTAAAACTAAACCATAATGTTAGGATGCGAAGCTACCATATATTTGAATAAAGTTTTCCTAGGACATGTCACAGACATCCGCTACATCATCGACCGCGGCCTAAGCTAAGTGTCCCAGCGGGTCCATGTTTGGTCGGAATCCCATCGACAATCTCGTCAACAATCCATCGACCATCCTTTGACACAAGCTTTCGAAGTGCCGTAATACTGGATACACAACGACCCTATATAGGTGGCACTTCTCGCGTTCAACTGCGACCGGTATGCAGTTTTGCCTACTTTGCGCGTGAACATTGTTCTCATCATCCCGATAAAATGATGGTAGACTCTATCGTAGACCACGACCTTCACGTCAAGGGCCGACAGATCAACAAAGTCTAAAATAACCCGATAAGTAGACGACGGGTGATCTGCGTTCTGTCGATATTGGTACGACGCGAGTCTTGTGGCGGCGTTTCGAGGTGTAGGAGGAAGTTATCGTGCGTCTTTTCTCGCTTCAATACATCTTTTGGGTTTTTTATTTCGGCTTTCGAGCTAAGAAGTCTATCACAGGACACGGTACACAAGAAATTAAGTAACAGTCTTCAAGTTGAGCATCGTCAAACCAATCGGGCCACGCATACCCGTGCTGCAGGTTCTGCCATAGCTGCTTCCCGGTCCAACTCGTGGACTTCTTCGTTTCAATACCGTATTAGTACGACGACAACGAATGTGAAGGCTCATGGGGGTTGGAATCAGTCATAAATGTATCTCCTAGCAAATCATTTGCGCCTTCTTGGCCTTCAACATAGTCATGTCCATATCCTCCCATCAGCAGCCGCCCAGCACTGTACGCTCAATAAAACCACCTCCTTTCTTCCAACTTGCAATCTTCGGACGCATAATTCTCCATCTACGAACTCCTCCAAGATCCCAAAATTTTTACTTACGAAAGGACTGCTGCTTGTACCGTACCGCATCTAGCAGGGGGCGTCGATTTATCCGTCATCGAAAGCGAGAAATGTCCTCGGCCACGAGTATGATATATTGATAACAAATAGCATCTACTTTTGTAGGGAAATAGGGTATGTTACAGTCGGTGGGGTCATTCTAGAGTGAGGAATGCTATAGCACAGTGATGGCGGACAATAAAGCGAGTGCAGACTAGAAGTCGAAAGCAAGTCCCGAAAAGGCGATACACAGTAAAGATGATGCAGGCGATGAAGAATGATGGACTGCAAGAATAGGAAAAGAAAGAGTCAACAATGAGTTACAGAAATGTCAAGAAACGCGTATGAAAACCTACCAACAACATCGTCCTCTCCAACACCATCCTTTCAAACTAGAAAGTATCTTGGCCTAGTCAACCGCACACCTTGTAAGGAGCGACCAATCTTGCCATGACATGTTGAGCTTTTTTTCGGAGATTACGTACGTGGCGCTGGAGATTCAAAAGAAAAATTTGTCCCAATGAGCTTCTGTTTTCATAAGCACCCCCGATTAGAAAGGTCGATGTACCGAGATGACACGTTTTATATGCGTGAACATGGAGGTCTGTTGCTGATGCATGACGGCCTAGAGATTGAACATGGTATAAGGATACAAAATCGTCGAGATGAGCCAAAGCACTCACTGTCCCCGCTCCTGCTCCTGCTGTTAGAGCACCATTCACAAATACAGGCACGAACGGCGTCTCGTAACGAGTGCAGACTGTCGGCTAGAGGGAGAGCTAAGATTAAAAATTCAAAGTGACAAGGCCTAGAATGACATGACTAACCACGAAAATTAGAGTACTTGGACACATCGAGTGCGGGCAGCCGTTGACCACTACTCCACCCTCGTCCTGTAGAATGAACGACATTTCCGATTGCGACTGCGTGTAAGTGTTAATTTATACAAGATGAACCCAAAATTGACGATGAGGAGCGCGAAAATGAGCAGAGCTTGCAGTTGAAATAGACTGAACGTCGTTGACTCGGATGGTATCTTGAACTCGTTGAGCTGGAGTTGCTGAATCGTGGGCAGCTTGAACGTAGCTGAATGAGAAGAACAGAAAGAGAGAGAAAAGGCAGTGTACGCGTTGCCAGATTTTTTTTATGCCCAAATTGAACTTAATCAGCGCCTGTCGCCGTTCGAATTCGCGCATAATAATATTTTATTTGAGGATATTGACAATATGTGGCTGATTTTTGAGTGTTGATGCAGACGACGGGCGGTTCAGAAAGTGAGCGATGGCCTTCAACTTGGGATATTGCTGAAGGTGGGTCAAAAAAGTAGAAAGCAAGACGATAACGCGTGTTCTGGGGAGATAGACGTGAGATACGGAGTTGTTGTGGCTGCTGAATGCACCGGAATGGTGTCGTACAATTAGACGTGTTTTCTCGTTGATTTCGGTCCTTGAACTTGACCGACGGACGAGCTGGCGTTCTCGAGAGATAAAATACAACGAACACAAGCACATGGATCTTCGAAAAAAGAAAAGGCATCAGAAAGATATAGAGAACATGCGTCTTCCTCCGCAAAAAGCGCAGTTGCAGGCCTGCGTTTCCGGAGCATTCGTTTCCATCTATGGAAAATTATCAACATTCAATCCAAAAAAGAGGCTCATAGCGAACACCTGCTCTCAACCTCGAAACAGCCTCTCTGCGATCTTCAGACTCTAGCTGACCACGAGAGGAACACATCCCGCAAAGTTTTCGGGACAGGGGGCCTTTCCATAGACATCACGCTCCTGTGCCGCATACTGCCTGTACCGTCTTGGGGTATGCTAGAGGATTCTGCCTATGGACGAACTGACGGTTTGGTATGGAAAACTACTGGCTTTCGCGTCAATAACTGGGTACACTGAATCAAGTAAGTAGCTAGGAGTTACGTACCGTTGGCCCCTATTCTTTCTGGCTCCTCTCGCAAACGTCTCTGCCCTTGGTTTGGATTCTAGGCTTCAACACATTTCAACTCTTGGACCAAGAGTAGGATCCATTGAACACCGAGAACTGCACCTTTCAAATCTTCCGAATCCAAGGTTGCTTAGGAAGGCTCTCAGATGGCTTTTCAACATCTCCAAGAAAAAGTGAGTGTTACTTTGAGCGATGTGTTGAACTTGAATGCTGAGAGGATGAACATAGGTCTGAGGTCAGATAAGACTCGCGACGTTCCCAACGAGAAAATTCCGCTTTGGCTCCCGCAAAACTCCCGACGGCAGGCTAGGTACCGACGTTAGCGCTTTGAACTTGAAGGCAAAAAGTTTTGGTAGACTCAAAATTAGAACCAACCTCTCAATACCTATGACGCATATTTTTATACCCTCCCGTAGGCCATTGGAAAGCTCATGCAACTTGCGTGAGGTTTGTGGGAGGTTTGCAATGGTATTGACGATGCCGGTTTCCGGTCATTCAGTGCAATGCCGACTTTTGACTCTCAAATTCTAGTGCCGACGCCGACAACTTGCACTTGCAGTGTCCGTTCATGTGAGTCCGACTCTCGATTGCAAGCTTCCCTCTACATTACAGTACTGTTCTATATGTCCCACATCCTCACTTCAACTCCTCAATGGTCAATTCTGGCGACTATTTTCTTCAGCATTTTTTGAAGTCGTTACTTCGTTACCCCGGCATCCGACTCGCATGCGCCGTAGTTCGTCGCTGAAAACTTCTATATCTCTCTCAAGGAATAGAACCCCATTTCAAATAGAACTCTATAAGCAACAACAAGCGCAGTGATATTTCCACAGACGAAAGCTATTGTGAGCTTTGCTTGCATACAGTACGTCTTCTTACCGTCTAATTTCTTCAATTCGTTCAAATTCTTCTGAGGTATCGGCTCTGCTTTGGCTTGCGCCGTGAATTTTAGGAATACAAAGTACACATATAAACGAGGACTTCAAACCAAGGTGACCGTCTTCGGCGGAGTGCTGTCGAACCAATCTGGCCACGCAAAATCGTACTGCAAATCCAAGAAGCCCACCCGTCTGTAATGCTCTTCTTTTCCCTCGATGCGCACTACAAGTAACCCATTCACCCAATCCCCTTGAACTCGGTACGCCCTGCCGGCGCGCAAAACAAGGACATAAAAATCAGTAGTGCGGTCTTTCTCTGTCCCTTCAACCGAATCGAATCGAATCCCTCGTACCCGCTTCTCCTTCTGCTCCTCCTCACTCATTCCATCAACCGAAAACCCAACCGGCTCCAAACAATTCCCCAACGGAGGAGTCCAATCCCAACTAGAGAACTGCTTCACCACATTGCTGCCCCACTCCTTGCCTTTCTGCTCCGCGAACGTACATTTACTTCCGTCGCGCATGAGCGGACGAATCTTCGTTCGCATGACTAGTTTTCCATCGACGAGTTCGCCGAGAGGGAGTTCGCGGGCTTTCGGGGTCACGTCCCACGAAAGGATTTCTGCTTGATAACTCGCAGCTGATGATGGAGGGCTCAGCGAGTATGGAAGGTCGAGTCTTCCATCAGTCGACGCCCACGACCATGTTGGTGCTCGGTAACCCTCTGGCCGAAGACGAGGACCCTCGTCAGGGCCCATAGGAGGCCAAACCTTCCAGTGGAGATCATGGAGCAGGTTGTTCTTCCACAAACCGGCAATATACTGGTCGTTCATAACGGATTGGAAGACCTCAACGATACTCGCCAATGCGACGAACTTATCCGACGCTACGGTGATTTTGCGCTCCGAGTAGTCCAATAGTGTCCTCCGCCACCGCTCGCGCAGGTCTTCATCAGACGGTGTCACATTATTCGCCCTCCCTTCAATCGGGAAAAGGATGTGGTCATTCGCAGGAGAGGCCTTTTCTGTTCGTTGGAACCGCCGATTCAGAGGACCTGGTCGGCTTATCTCCAGCTCGTAGAAACTGCGACACTTATACATGACATTGGGCGGCTGGAATATAAGTCTCCGCGCAGAAAGCGCGCTTTCCTGGAAACACCATCCTCGCTGGTCAAGGGGTGTGTGGCTCGGCACAGTCTCGTATTTCCCTGCTCCTGGCGTCTTGCGCGGAATGATATATTCGCACAGCATCCGACCTGGACTCTGTGGCTGGCCAGCGAGGTAGTACGGCAGTACGTCTGGCGGTCGCTCATCGGGGAGAAACCCTTCGTCGGCGCGATACGCTGACAAGACGGAGATCGTCAAATACGCGTGTCGATATATCTGCCCCATGATCCCCAACTCTTTGATCTTGTCGTCATCCGAATCTTGGATGATGCACAGAGCGTCCACCCACAAGTACTTCAGGCCGAGTTTGTTCGTCACGGCGATCGCCTCGGCGATGGTTTGTGGAAGAGGGACATTTATTCCTTCGTTGGTATAGGTGTGGATGTTGGCTGTTGTAGTTTTTGCGGGCTGGTCGCCACCCCATGCATAACTGAGAGTGCAGTAGTGGTCCACTATCTTCCGCCCAGTATCGAAGAGGCGCGGTTTGGATGGATCGGAGCAATCGATGACGCGGGTAGGAAGGTGAGTTTTCTCTGGGGGAGAACAGTGCTCGTGGTGACTACATTCTTCGACGCATTCTAAGGCCTTTTGATAGTCGACATAGGGCTCCTTCGGGAAATGACGCTGCTCTTCTCCAATTTCTTTCACGGCACTGTCACCTACAGGACAGTCAGTTAATAAACCTCAGGATCCTTGGACTCCGCAATAAAAAATACTCACCTTTGTTCGCATAGATGACGTAGTCAGCAGCCTTACTACCGTCCAGCAGAATCTCAAACCTATTTCCAATCGAGCTCGCCTGGATCTGAAGTCTGACTTCCACCCTGTCCTTGTCGTACGGGAACTTATCTGTCGGCAGTCCATCCCTAGTCCGCTTCACCATGCGACACCAACCACAATTTTCCTTATCGACCGACTCTGAAATCTCGCGCCATGTCCGCGTGTACGCATACCCTGAAGTATCGCTATAATGGCCCTCGGCGACGGCCTTACGAAACCCGTCATAGGAGAACGGCCCTGCGCGACACGCAGCGCACACGAGGTCCAGAGTTGAGCCATCTTTCGAGTTGGCAGTCTGGAGCTTGGATCCCAGCGACGATGTCCATGATTCGAGGTTCACGCGGCCGTCGAGATGCGTATGGACGGCTTTGGATAGTGATTCCGAGGCGCGATCTTTGATAGCTGACGCGCGAGAGAGGACTGATTTTGCAAGTCGTTCTGCTTCTTTGGACATGTCGAGGTAGGGGATTGGAGGCTCAGAACTTCGACTTGCAGCAGCACGTCCGGTTTAAAAGGCTCGTACTTACGGCAATTGCACGTGGAAACCTCTTTTCTTCTTTATCGATGACGGAGGTTGGCCGTTACCACGAGTACCAACGGCATTCGTGAAGTTCCGAATTTTAGACTTGTGTCAATGAAAGAAGTTCGGTGCTTTTGCGATGATAATCTGATTTTCATCGCCTAAGGGGCTCTTAACTTGGTCTATTTTAGTCGCTTTTCTAATCATAGTGTATTGTCTTTTCATATACCACATGTCTATCTCAAATTTCCACTTCCAGCCACTCAACCATGTCCATTGCACGCGAAGCAGACGCAAGAGATCCCACAGCGAGTGGAAGCGTCTGTCTTCGATTGAAATGATTTCTTTTCAATGAAAGTTATATTTGTTTAAAATACTTTAAGTACATGTAGGGTCAACTTATCGTCCTACGCTCTCCCTTGTCACACGATAAAACTTTAAAAAAAGTGAAAGAATAAAACATTCTACGAGTTATATTATAGCTTGACAGTCCACCACTGAGACGCATCCAATCTATAAGATGCGCGTAGCGAATTTAACTCAAAGAGCGGCACGAGCCACGAATTTCTGAAGTCTCTGCCAATGGGTCCTCCCCCAATCAGTAGCTCCGGCATTACAGGGTATCTGTGGCGCTTTCGAGCTGGTGTCAATGAAATCGGGTCTGGGTACCTGAGATATTCATGAGACATGCGAAAGTCATCCACGAGAATAAGCTTATTCAGAGATGGCATGTCGTTCATGATTGTTGTAACAATAGGCGAACGTTGATATTCGTGGCGCACGTCAGTCCAATCTGGACTTGCGTTGGATCATGTTGGTGGATGAAGTAGGAGTGTGTGCAATGATGTATTTGGAGGAGTTGCAGTATTATTGATATCGATGATCAATCCCGTCGACTACAAAGAATACAAGTATTTGATTGAAACAGGCAGGCTCAAAGAGATAGAGAACGTACTTCGTTTTTTTCACATACGAGTTCTAAGAATTTAACTCGCGGGAGGTGAACGGCAACGTTTCTGACGATCCGTTGTACGATCGGGATTTCGTATATCTGTATCACCAAGACCAGGCTTAAGGATCGGAGCTTCTGTCCAAGGTGTTGGCCTAAAGACTCAAGAATCCCTCGGAGACTTGCAGGCGCCTTTGATGTAATGTTCAACTGCAAACGTTCTACCGTCCAACGTGAACTTGACGAGCCCGCTAGCGCCTGAAGAAACGTTAGATCTGCGGGATCAAATGCACAGCGCAGATTCCTCAAGCTGGTTAAAGGCAATTCCATCAGGCTTTGAGTGTCTAGCTGGTCAGTCACAAAGGTTTCGATCGTTGGTTGACTCGCCAAAAATTTGACTATTTCTGGCATTTCGAAATACGTGTTGACGAAAGTGGTCAGCTTGAACTTGTGCCCTTCCAAGATTGATCTCCCAACCCTCCTCACATTTCTTGATGAACGTTTTGGGTCGCAAAGAATACGAAGATCGCAGAGGTGTGTTGCGAAATTAAGAACTTGTTTGATCATGTAGTCGCCGATACTGTAGGTCTTTTGCAGTGGGAGAACCAGAACGAGCTGTTGCATGCCTTCCACCAGGATCGGCCGTCGAATGACAGTGTTGCAAAAAGAAAAATAAATGTCTTTGCCTGTCAAAAATACAGCAGAGTACAGGAGGTGCCTCGCTTCCGCGCAAAATCCATTTGAAACGAGACAGAGGTTGATGAGTTCTCGCTTCGTCAGGTTGGTGGGCCAGTGATGAATTATGAGACCGCAGATTTCTTGAGGGATATAGATCGTTACGCCGTCCCGAATAATAGACTCCATTAAATGCGAGGAAAATTTAACTTTTGCTTGGCTTTGGGGCGAGAGTGATTGTCGGTCTAACAGTAATGGAAGAAGATGAAGGACTGGCTTGAATCACCTGAAGTTCGTAGTTGTATATATTCGTTTCCGAAGCCTTTGTCCAATTTGGACTACTATTTGCTTGTCCTTATTTGTTCCCGTAGATGGATTCGGTTCCACAACTTGAACTGACTCGGACACTCCTCTGCTGATTATCATGTCGCTATCTCTCTTTGTGAATACCTGCTAACATAAAACTTGGATAATGAAATTATATGATGCCAGTGGTGTCACAGGCTTCCTCGGACTACTTTGAAGAAGACAATTCTCAATTTCTGGCGGCGTTGCAAACTGCCATTCTTCCCGGAGATCTACCTTTGGAGCCGCAAGAAAACGAAGATTCCAGCCGCACTAAATCTCAAGATGATTGGGAACTACCACCTGGTACGCAACCTGCGCCGAAACAAACAAGTTCGACGCCTGAAACCGCGAAATCACAGGATGAATGGGAGCCTCCACCTGCTACGCAGCCTTCATTGAAACGGCGTCCCGTATTTACGCCTTCGGATGAAGATTCAGCGGATGACATCTACGGAACACCTCCCAGAAAGCGTGCGAAGCTTGAGTTCGAGAATCAACGAGAGTCTCGTGAAGACCAGCAGAATTTGGAACCCGGTTCAGATCACCAGAAATCGCAAGACGAATTCGAGCCACCACCTCCTGCGCAGCCTTCAAAACGCCGACGGAGTCCAACACCTGAGAAGGACGAACGCGTCAATTCGGATGACGAAGTGTATGGTGTCGCTCACTACGGAAATTTTGGGGAATACATGCGCAGAAAACGCGCAAAGTTGCAAATACAGAACGCGCAGATCGGCGGTAGAGACGATAATCCGAAGATATTTGAGGGTCTTGCTATATATGTGAGCACGCTGGAGGTTTCCAAAGCCCATATGTAATTGATTCATCATTTTAGGTTAACGGTTGGACTCGCCCATCCGTCCAGGAGCTGCGGAGACTCATCGTTCTGTATGGGGGCACATTTCAACCCTATCTCAACCGAAAGACCGAAGTGTACGTCGCAGATTTTTCCTGCCTGTGTACCGTTATATTTAACGATTAATACAGAACCCACGTTATCACCTGCTCATTAACAGGTGCGAAGATACGCGATTTCCAGAACCTCAAGGTAGTGCGTCCAGAGTGGATCGTCGAAAGCGTCGCGAAAGGATACCTTTTACCATGGCGCGACTACATCTACACCCACGACGAACGAAAGGAAGCTGCACAAGGCGTGAAAATTAACAAGCAGCAGAATCTGCTCGGTCACATCACATCCTCAACTTCTGCTTCTCCTGCTTCGAAACCACCACCTGCTCCTGATCCTCTATATACGACAGACCCAGTGACGAAAGCCGACGCAGCACGAGTGCCTGGCTATGCCGCTGACAAGTCAAACCCCAACGCCCAGCGCGTGATGGCCAACCCCGAATGGCGAAAAGCGCATACCTCCGTCGCGTCCGACTTTATCGAAGGATACTACAAGAACTCGCGCTTGCATCACCTCTCAACATGGAAAGCAGAGCTCAAGAATCTCGTCCAAGAAGCGCAGGAACGCGCTGAAAACTCACACTCGTCCTCGACTAGGAAAGTCTTGCCAGAGGAAGGAGTTAGCATGCATGGTGTGGACCTTCACTCGCCTTCGACGGCTAAGTGGAAGGGCAAGGGCAAGGCCGTAGATCCGGAAGAGAGGGTCATTATGCATTGCGATTTTGACTGTTTCTTCGTTTCTGCTGGGTTGGTTAGTCGCCCTGAGTTGAAGGGGAAGCCGGTGGTTGTGTGCCATTCACAAGGAGCGCAGGGTGGCGAGTCGAGTACTAGTGAAATCGCTAGCTCTAGCTACGAGGCGCGGAAGTTTGGTATCAAGAATGGTATGAGGTATGTATCTCATTTTTTATCTCGTTCCTCACATTGCTCAACTTTTTGCGCTTGCAAGCTTACAACAGGCTCGAAAGTTATGTCCCGCTGTCATTACTATTCCCTACGAATTCCAGCGGTAAGTAAACTTCTATCATCTTGCTCATCGGAATCTGATGTCCTCTCGTTTTCAGATACAAAGAATTCTCTTTACTCTTTTATACAGTACTTATGTCTCATGCGGACGACCTTCAAGCCGTTTCTGTCGACGAGGCGCTTATCGACGTCACATTCACTGTCAATCGGTTGCGAGAAGAGGATAAATACGCTGATGGAACTATAGACCCGGCTGTAGATTTTGCTGAGACTATCCGAGACGAGGTTAGAAAGGCGACTACGTGTGAAAGTAAGCTTTCCTCTCTCTCTAACATGTTAGTTCTCATTGTTGACTTTTCTTCAGTCAGCATCGGCATCTCGCACAACATCCTCCTCGCCCGCCTCGCCACGCGTCGCGCCAAGCCAGCCGGCTCCTCCCATCTCTTCCTGTTCGAAGTACCCCACTTCATGGCCCCACTCGACATAGCCGACTTACATGGATTCGGGTGGTCAGCCAAGCAGAAGGCGCAAGAGAAGCTCGGAGTAACTACGCTCGGGGAGCTGGAGAAGAAGAGCAAGGCCATTCTTATGGAGGCGCTTGGGAAGTCGATGGGCGAGACACTCTATAATGCGATTCGTGGAATAGATGATAAGAAGCTGGAGTCGGATAAGCCACGGAAGTCGGTTTCTTGTGAGATTAATGTGAGTCTCTTGGGTATATGCTATAATTTCAGAATGATATTTATTGATCGTTTCTCTGCGAACAGTATGGCATCCGGTTCGAGAACAATCAACAAGCTGAAGCCTTCATCCATCAAATGGCTACCGAAGTCAAGAAGCGGTTGGATGCGATAAACATGGTTGGAAGGTCGTTGACGTTGAAGATCATGAAGCGAGATCCTACTGCGCCTGTTGAGCCGCCCAAGGTGAGCTTTACCTTGCTATATGCGCCCAAAACATGACGTTGACGTGGTTTCAGTTCTTAGGGCATGGCATATGCGACCTGTTTAACAAGCAAACACCCATCATAGCGCCTGGAGGCAAAGCTACCAGTGATGACAAAATCATAGGCGAACATGCATGGAGATTATTGAAGTTGTTCAACTTCGACCCCAGGGAATTACGAGGCATCGGAATACAGGTACAAAAGCTCGAATCTGCGTCGTCGTCGGCCGCCCCACCCCCTGGCCAGGCTGTACTGCCCTTCGGCCCCAAACCAGTTTCTGCGAACGTAGCAAGTTCTTCAAAAGCTATCTTTCCTCAACCAGCGCTTCGCATCGAGCCTCCTACAGAAACTACAGACAAAGGCGATCCAGTGAAACCTGGCCCGCCGGTTTTCGATCTACCGTCGTTCTCGCAGGTCGATAAATCAGTGTTCGATGCACTTCCGCTAGAGATCCGACAAGAGCTCGAGGGGGAGTATAAACGTCGTTCCGCCACACCGTTTAGCAGAGGTCCGACTGTCGAGCCAGAGAAGAAGCAGTTGGGCAATGTATCGATGAGACGACCGCTCGGAAGAGGTTCGAATTCCCTCTTTCCTTCGAAAGCAGGGCCTAGCAATTTCAAGCGCATCGCTCAGCAGTTGGCTCCTCGCAGAGGCGGAGGAGGCGGTAGGCTAATGACGGCCACCAGAAGCGTCGTTCACGCATGGGCGGCCAAGCTCAGAGAACAGAAGCAGAAACCAACCAATGTGAAGATCAGCATCAGCGCGCTGAAAAACCTAAACCTCGACCCGGAGGTGTTCTTCGCTCTGCCCATCAAAGTCCAGCGCGAGCAGCTTACGATGGCGCGCATTATCAAGCAGAAGGGGTACATCCCCGATGCGCCTGTCGAGCGCAAGATTTTGAAGCCTGCGAAATTCGTGCTTCCGCCTGACTTTGTGCCCTACCGCGCGCCGCCGCCGAGGGCCAAACACCGGAAGCCGCCGTTCCTGCGCCAGCAAGGCAAGACCGCGAAAGAGAAGCTGTATTTTACCGAGACGGACGATATCCAACGTATCGTCGAGCAATGGGTTAATGTGTACAAGAACTGGGAGCCGCGAGAGAAGGACGTCGAGTTTCTGTCCAAGTGGATCATGCAATCGGTTGACCGCGCGCAGGCGTCGGATGTGGGTGTTGAGCGTGCGGTGGCGGTCATGAAGTGGTGGCTTGTATTATTGAGGAGATATTTCGGGTCGGCGGAGTGTCTGGAGGAGATTGATTTCGAGAATAGTCAGCGGAATTTGGTCGGCGAGGCGTGGTGGGCTGCGTTTCGGAAGGTAAAGAGTGGCATGGATGAGATTACGAAGAAGAGATTTGGTGGTCGTCTTTCATTGAGATAACTGTTTGCTTGGAATCAATGACATTTGGAGAATCGTGATCTGACCTTATTTTATTTGGATATACATTTGTCTGTATTTTTTTCTTTCTCGTGGATCTCTCCTACATTTGTATCGATATAGCGTACTGCTGTAAATTCTTCACTAATTGTTCAAACGAAGATGCTGTCATTTCTCCTTCGGCTAAACAAAACTCTGCCAGACAACGAATCATTTTCGATGCTTGCCATATTCCTTCCTTAGGTTCCATTAGGCTTACCTGTTGCCAAAAAACTCACTTCAAATTCAGGCCTGATTGAAATCCACAGGGAAATGTAATGTGAACTTGTGCATTGGGCTTTTTCCCTTCATATGTGTTGATAGATTGTACAAATCGGTAATATATACCTGTTTACATCGATCTAAGATAGTTACTGCAACTTCCATCCTTCAATTGGCCAGCTTGACGCCTTTAGCAATGAACAACATCATCTCCTTCTCATGCACAGTCACCTTCTCAAGATGTTCGAACTCGAAATTTACGAGACCGGCGCCTTCATATGCCTTCTGCATGCCTTCTTTCGTCATACCCCCAGTGTGGGCTACGACGTGCCCAAATTCAGCAGGGAATAAAGAGTCGGCGGCTGTGGCTGCCGGGGGTTTGGTGATATCCACGACGAGGAGAGCGCCGCCTGGTTTGAGGAAGAAGCTCAACATTTGGGTCATCTTATCGATGTCGGCGAAGTGGTGGTAAGATACAATACACTGCATTGCATATTCGGGTCAACATAAGGCGGTTCCATAGGGCCATAAAAACGACGTACGGTGATGACATCGAACTTGAGCCCGTCGAGCTCGCCTTCCTCGCCCTTGAGCTCGACGCAGACGGCGCGCATGTCTTCGGGGGCGATACCCTGATTCGACACTGCCTTATTAAACACATCCACCGCGCCTTGGCTGATATCGACGCCGACGAGCGTCTTGGTGTACGGCGCGAGTTCTCTCGATGTCAATCCTGCATTCATGCGCCAAAATCAAAATCAAAATTAGAATCAAAATCAAGATCGGAGACAAATATATTCTCCTCGAGAAATGCTCACCGACGTTGCACGCAAAGTCCATCAAGACTGTGCTGTCCTCCTTAAAAGCATACTTGGAGCGTATCGCTGCGCCAGCCCTGTGGTGCAAGACATAAATCAGCCCTCGCAGACTCGGAATATCGATCCATTCAGCAGAACTGAAACTGAACTGAAAGCCAATTCTCACTTCTTCGCCATCTCGACCCATCGCGGATCAGGCTGTTCCTGCGCTTTCGCATCGAAAAAGGTCTTGTTCGCCTCTGCGTAGTCTTTGTCTTTGTCGCCTGAAGGTGCTGGGGCGCTGGGGTGATGGTGTTCATGGCCGTGGTGAGTATGATGATGGTCGTGGTGATCATGGCCGTGGTGGTCATGATCGTGGTGGTCGTGGTTGTCGTGGTTATTGCAATGGTCAGCCATGGTGGTCAAATTCAAACTGGCATTCAGAAAATACAACCCCCACTTAAATATGTCTTTGAGAACATGACATGGGGACCACCGCAGTCACTGGCACCTAGACTGTACTCCTTCCATGACTCCATCCGATCAACGGTGAACATAAAATGCAGACACGAGCACTCACGAGCAGACAAGCATCTCAGTAGCTCAGTCATCCAAAAGCGTGATCAAGACGGGAAAATTGCCCGTGCAATACGATATGGTGTAGAAATAGAAATGGAAGCTTTAAACTTGATTCCTGAATGCAGTGCCGTGACAACGTTCTACACACAGTATGTCAATCAGTTCAATCATTTCCGTCAACTTCAGCGAAGTTAACAAGGGAAAACATATATCAATATTCCCATAAAATACGATTGAAAAAAGTAGGGTAATCAATACCCTCTAACTAAACTACCAGCACAAACACCAACTAAAATACCTCCAGGATAAAATCCAGTTCTAGATAGCATCTATGAAATACCAAGCAAAAAAAATAGATCCAGCGACGTAAGATTCGATAACTTCATGATCGACTCGGAAAGCGCATGTCGAGAGCGAGAGGCGCTAGGCCTCGAGAGGGTGGGTGGGTGAGAGAGCGACGCCAGCGAGCGCGAATATAATAGCAATAACCGAAATGCTGATGACGATGAGATCGATGCGTGTGTGTGCGATAGAAATACAAATGTGTTCCGGAGCCATAATGACAATGTTGTGGGTGGGTGATGATGCGTGTGTGCAGTGTGGTGCGCGTGTTGCGTGCATGCGTGTATGGGGTCCTCTATGGCGAGGTACTTGGACACCTATGCGTCCGACGATGGGGGAGGGAGCTTAAAAGCTAATTGCTTAAAGCTTCTCGGTGATCGAAACCGAAAAGTCCGAAAAGTACACATCCTGGTCCTTGGGAGACGCGAACTGCGTCGACGAGCCTGTTTATAACGATCAGCATCCTGTGGCAATAACCTCAAAAAATGGGGGATCGTCATGACGTACCTCCAAAGAACGTCTGCATCTGCATGCCCCTGATACGACCCGCGCTCGAGTCGCGGAGAACCAAGCCCTTGACGCTGATGACGCTCTTACCATTAGCGAACAGCTCGATCTCGCCGTTCGCCTGGCCGGCGTCGTTGAGCCTGACGCGCTCGGAGATGGTTGTCCAGGCGCCTGTCGCAAAGGTGAACGCGCCGCGGCCGACAGAGGCGCCGTAGGTGGGGTTGCACTCGGAGAAGGGCGCAACGTTGCAGACCTTCTTGTTGGCCGAGGCGGAGGGGTCGAGGTAGGTGTAGAACTCCCCAGCGCCCTTCGAGCGCCACATGAGGCGGGCGGAGAAGCATGCGGAAGAGCGACGTCCGCCCGAGCAGCTGAGGGACTCCGCGTCGCTGTTTCCTCCGTCTGTCCGCATGTCAGTAAGTGGTAGATGAGAAGATACAATGAAAACTCACAAAGACCGGGAAGCTTTCCACCGAGCTGGAAGTTGAAGCCTTCAGGGAAGAACACGGAGTATCCAAAGGTCGCCTCCTTCGCGGTGGTCAAGTCAACGGAAGAGGGTCCAGGGGCGTAGAACGAGAATCCACCCTGGGGATCGTGGCCGAAAGTGTACGAGCCCTTGGGGTAGTGCGCCTTCATCGCAGCCTTACCGTCGGGTGCCTTGGTATAGGTATGCGAAAGAGCTTTGAGGACGCTGAAGGGACGGAAGGTAGCGTCAGACAGGGACAAGGCGTTAGACGAGGGCGAGGTGGTCCAGGACTTGATGGTGTCGGCAACAGGGAAGAGCTTGCCAAGGAGTCCTGTAACAGACACTGGCGCGGGTGTATCTTGCGCTGGGGCTGCTGAGGAGCTGGCGGAAACCTTGGTCGACGAGGAGGCCTTTGCGGTGGTGGTAGCCTTGGAGGTTGCGGTGGCAGAGGCGGTTGTGGTGGGGTCGGATGCGGTGGTGCTGGTTGCTTTTACGATGGGCAGAGCAAGGCCAGAGGGCGTCGCGGTGGCAGATGCAGGTGCTCGGCATGCACTGCGACGAACTGGACGGGCGGAGGTGAAAGCAAGGAAGAAAGCCAGGAAGAGGACAACAACAGCGCGTGAAGAGAACATTGTGAAATGGGTCGGGAACGGGGGAAGGACAGGAAGGGGGTGTAAAGAGTGACTATATATCAAGGATAGATACCTCGACAACGTGAGGAAGAGAGGAACCAAAGAAAAAAAGCAAGGACCGTTCAACGAACCCTTATGTAAATCGAACCAGGGGGAACCAATGTGGGAAGAAAATGGAAATAAAAAAAACACACCGCCATGCCTTCGTCGGCATTGTTCTTGGCGGTGATATGATCGAGATCATTGTCCTTTTGCCCCTATCGGTAGTCCTCCCATTCTTCGTCGCGGCTCGAATACAACAGACGTCTGCCTATTGTGAGGCGTTCGGAGGGCATGCAAATACATTGACCATTTCATGCAAGGTCGCAGTCATCGAACTGGCTCTTCAGCGTTCGGACTGTTTCCATGTGCATAGGCAAGGCCTCGGCTCGACTCCAAAACGACATTGACCAACTGATGTGGTGGAAACACTTCATTTCTCATCACGAAGCATACGATAAGCCTGTACATGTGAGTAGAAGTGAGTGTTATTGGAGTTTGGATGCCTTGCTTTCGATAAAAAATTGCTACGCACCGCTCAATTCCCGGATTAACATTCAGTGAAGAGTCTCGGTCTGTATGTGAGTGGAGCTATTCGTAAAAACAAGCGAAATGCGAACTGTTCACGAAATCTAGAAGCTGAAAAAATACACTGAGTCAATGGAGTGGGTATGTATACCGATAATGGTGGATTTTCGAGTTTTTTTCTGACAGATGGCCAGCGGTACGCCGCCATCGGGCCCAGGGGTGGAAGCTGAAGCTTGACGAATAGCTGCCAGAAATATCAGTTCCGTGATTCGGCATACATCCCACCGCTATCTTCCAAGTATAAGGTAAAGCCTCCACGTAGCAGCTCGGAGAAACAAAGCTTACTCGTATGGTCGACACCGTTTAAAGAACGCTGCTTCTGTCCTGATTTCGCCGCAGTGCATATATCCAGATAGCCCAAACGCTGGCGAACCGCTTTTTTCGATACGCCCTCTTTCGTCAGCTAGTTCACTTCCTCTCTCGCCTTCGGCGATTGTGAATTTGCACGGAAAATCATTCATGAAATCAGACTGAGAGTGAGATAAAAATCTACGAAGATGAGTCGGCGTGAGCTTCAATTTCCAACTTCCACATTGAAACGCTGATAAAAAGACGCACTTACATTGAATATACGCACACGCCAAGCCTCAGGGGTGTCAACGACCAAGCGACGAGCTCAATGGGGCGGCGATTCCACAGCTTTCCACAGCGCCTGCGGTGCAAAGTCGCCGACGCCGCCAGTGAAAAGTGAATGACGCCAATAGCCGCCGTTATTTGGCCACCCAGGGGTAAGCCAAATAAACGCCTTATCTTGGAAATAAGCGCGCATCATTGCCGGCGCGTATGCTCTGGCATCCTTCCATCTCATTCGGTCCCTCGGCCGCCGGCACTTCATTAGCACTGCTCAACCCATTGTACTTATCCTCCATTAAAGGAACGAACGTTCCAGCTATGTATGTAATCTCAATTAATCAACAAAAACCTGAAGAAATCCCCCCTCGAATACGCTTTTTTAATACATGGCCGGACATCCTGTAGGTAAGTAGACGCGCTGCAATTCGGCTACTTCATGAGCTTGACCAACGATGATGATAAGGAGTTTTTTCGGTTCCTACGCCACCGCACCATAGAGCTTGAGCTTGAGCTTGAACCCGCCAATTTATACCTCATTTTCTCATATTTTATGAGCGCTGTGCTGCTACTTCGACAAATCGCTGCCTTGTTCACTGGTGCAGCTAAGCTTCATTTTTTGTGGTCCCTGCGCCGCCGCCCCACAGAGCTTGAGCTTAAGTCTGATTTCTCCTATTTTATGGGCGCTGTCACGGTGCCGTCAATGTCGTTGTCTGCTTCGACACATCTCTGCCTCCTTCACTGGTACAGCGGACTCAGAAATCCCCCCAGGGTTCTCCCCATAAACGACACCATCCCTGACCATGGTGCTTATTTACTCCTTCAAATTTCCAGGAGAGACGATTACCTTGTATGTGCGCGCCCTTCGCATCCTTTAGGTCCTGGAGGTCTTATGACGCAGAACGTTTTGAATACCGGAGGGAAATTTGTTCGCGAAGGGGAGCATGCGGCTACGGCTGTCTATATATGTATTTCCTTGTTCGACCATGGACGGACGATCTATCGACTTGGACAATTGCAAAAAAATATAAAAGCAGCGTGAACATCAACGTGCCTTGCCAGTGCGTTTTACCCCTCCCCTTCCCAATCATGCCATCACCCACACCCGCATCGTTGACATCCCGCTCACCCGCTTCCACAGCGATATGCCCACCCTCGCCGTCCTCCTCATCCACCGACTCCGACTCCAACCCCCTCTCTGAACAAGGATCGTCATCAGAGACAGACGACGAAGCCGAAGCCGCAAGCCAACTGGGGAGTCTAAATCTAAGTGAATTAGAAAGCGAAGCCTCCGGACCCTCAAGCGACCCCTCAATCCCACACTCAACTACCACATCCACCCCCACGCTCATCAACGCAGCAGCGAGCAGCGAACCGCACCCGCTGCGCCTCACCTTCAGCCGCAACAACCCCCTCCACGCGACGCTCTACTCCCTGCGCGGCGTGCCGCTCTATCGCGTGCGCACGAACGCGAAGGGCTCGCGCACGGAGGTGTGCGATCTCGCGCCGCGCGTGGCGGAGCCGAGTGGGACTGAGGGGAGGGAGCGGGTGGTGGCGACGGTGAAGAGGCGCGAGGTGTTACCTGCCGTCGTGGTTTTTGAGCATCGGAGGGGGAGGGCGGTGAGGGTTAGTAGGTGGTTGAGGGAGTTGAAGCCGGTCGCAGGGGATGTTGGCGATAGGTATTTGGAATTTCTTTATTAATTGGTTGGGGTTGGGGCGTATGTGCTCTTACTTACTCGGCCTTCCTTTACCCATTTTTTTTGTTGTTTGCGCTGCAGGTATATTTTGCAGACGCTGTTCGGAGAGTATACCTGGAAATCGGATGATAGGTATCGGCTTGCTGTGAGCCCAAATCATCTTTTCACCATTCTTCTAACCTTTAATCCTTATCGAATCTGAACGCTGCAGCTATTCTCCGAAGACGACCTAGAACGCCCTATCGCATACTACAAAAAAATCGAAGAGCCGCATACGATCGCGCTGGTGGTGCGCACTGGATTCGATGAGATCCAAGTGGAAGTCATAACTTCTTTCATCGAGCTTGAGCGTAGGCTTAGAGAGAAAGAAAAAATTCAACGCGGAGAGAGGGTCTTTGGGACGGCGATTTATCAGGTCGTTGGGTACTGAGGAATTATTTTTTTGGCGAGACGTTTTGTGAGGCGCTTGTGCTTCATTGATCAATTTGTGCTGCTTAGTGTGTATTTCGTTCGTTCCTTGCTGTTGTTTTTGTATCGGGTTGTATCTTGAGCCTTTTTCGTGTTTATACGTTTATACCTGTAGTGTTCTGTGCCGCAAAAAGATCGCCCTGCTTCTAATTGAAAAGGGAAGCGCTTGTGCTGCGCAAAATGAAAAGTAACGTACAGTGCCTTATCGCCGCATCCGAGGTTAAAAGACTTCATCAGGAACAATTATGGATTAATTCGTCTCAAAACTATCGTTGCCAGATACGTCTTGAATACGACACGGAATCGAATCGAACCAGTTTGTGGCGAGTGTAACAGTGGAGACTTCTGAATTACGGCTTTCCTTCGAATCTATACACCTCCGGCAAATCCTATGCACGGGGAGAAAAAATCAGAAACCGGTGGCATATTAGCCTGGGCGTGCACACCCCGCAGCCAAAGAACACTCAAAGAGAAGAAAAACACGTACAATCCACCACGCCACCGCCTTCCCACTCCCCTCTGCGCCCTCATTGAAGTTCTCCTGCATCCCATCGGTAAGCGCCCACCACCTCTGCGTCTCAGGATCCGCAGCGACCGCACGCATGTCCGCGTCGAAATCGGTGCCGGTGTACCGGAAGTGCGCGATGAGGAGGTGCAAAGGAGCGTAGTGATGGATGGAATAGTCGCAGATGTGGGCGCGCTCGAGTGCGGCGAGTACAGAGGGCCAGACGGCGGCGTGGATTTTGATGTATTCGGAGGTGTGTTCGGGTTTGAGCTTTGGGTTCAGGTTGATTAGCGCCTCCTGCTATGATGCTCCCTTAGTCCCAGTTGGTGAGAGACGACGTACTTTGATTATCTGACAGATTCGTTTGTCGTCAGTTCGTGAGCTCGACATTGTAAATTTCGAGTATAGAGGCCTCTCTTGAAGAAAGTGAGAAGCGATGTAAAAGAGGCGAGATTGTAGATATCGGGGCATCTGATCAGCATCGTGAACGGATATTGCCGGATGTGGCGCATGAAAATTAAGCGCCCATCCTTTTGGCAGAAGACGCTGCATCAAGATAGCGGTCGCGTTAAAAATGCTCAATAAATTTCCAGAATTGCGAACAATAGAATCACGAAAATTTTACCATCTTACAGACTTTATCTTATTGTGTTTATGGCCATTTTCTCGCTCATCGTGCTCCACTTTGAAGGCGAAAAGTATATGCTTCATCTCTCAGTGCAAGTAAAGATATTTAAACATGGTCCGCCCGTTGTATTGCTTGTTTTTGAAGCCTCGAGTGACCGAGATGGTAAGGGCAATGAGCAGAACAACAGCATCATGCGATCCGTGATGAACGGCTTTCTAATCTGCAAAATCAGCCAAGCAGGATATATGAAACTGGCCTGAAGACGAGAGCTGCTTGCATTTAGACATGGAGGCGCAATGGCGATGCTGGTACGATGTCGTTTCACGATGGCGACCGGGAGATTTGTGACAAAACGCTGTGATCGGCTGCATTCTCGGCTACAGGCGCTGAGTTCAAACCACCGCCGCGGTAAATTCGAGCTCCGCTACTGCTTACCACTTTCCCTTTCCACTTGCGGCCTCAACTTGAACATCGCTCTACCACTCCCATTTCATTCCTCTCCAATATCGCCCTTAGATTACAATGGCTGAAGGTAGCAACTACGATTATCTCTTCAAGGTGCGTTCTTTTGTTGGCACTTTAGCTTGCAATTGCTGAAGTTGACCGCCAGGTTGTCCTGATTGGAGACTCTGGTGTCGGAAAATCGTGCGTTGCTACCATGTTCTTTGTATTATACGCAGCTTGACCCTAATTTTGTGTTTGTATACAGCAATTGTACGTCTACGAAGCTTCATATCGTCTCAAGTATCCTCTAAACCTCACATGCGCCTCGTTTGCAGTGCTTTCGCGTTTCACACGTAATGAGTTCAACCTCGAGTCCAAGTCGACAATAGGTGTAGAGTTTGCTACTAGGTCGATCAATGTCGATGGAAAGACGGTGAAGGCGCAAATCTGGGATACAGGTGTGTGTTCTTTCATGCTGGCAACCCCGGAGAGCCACTTTGTGGGGCAGTTACGCCAGTTCGCCCCACGTGGACCCCTGTGTCGAACGACACTGACATTTTATCATTTTCAGCCGGCCAAGAACGTTACCGTGCCATCACTTCTGCGTACGTATCATGTCCTCTTGGGTTCATACAGAGTTGTTGAACCGTTTCTTGCCTATCAGGTACTATCGTGGCGCTGTCGGAGCCCTCCTCGTCTACGATATCGCGAAGCATGCGACCTACGTCAACGTAACACGGTGGTTGAAGGAGCTGCGGGATCACGCTGACTCAAACATCGTCATCATGCTCGTAGGAAACAAGAGTGATTTGAAGCATTTGAGGGCAGTACCCACGGAGGAGGCCAAAGCATTCTCGAGTGCGTATCCCGACTCCCGCTCTATCTCAATGACCTATCCCCTGACGTCGTTCTAACAGCTGAGAATGGCTTGTCATTCATTGAGACATCAGCGCTGGACGCATCGAATGTCGAATCCGCTTTCCAAACCATTCTCACTGGTACGCCTATACTTGCTATCAGATATTACGCAGGCGGCTAAATTTGGGTACAGACATATACCGCATCGTTTCGAGCAAATCTCTCGAATCGTCGACGTCCAACATTGAGCCTCCCAAGGCCAGCATCAGCGTTGGGCCCACTGTAGATAACAACAACGCACAGGGCGGCAAGTGCTGCTGAGCGTGTGTTGGCACTTTTTAGTTCCGTGCGGAGTCGTTTGGAAGATTCCCTGTTTGTAGCGCATCTTTGGAGGGGACATGTCGGGATGTACCAAGTACCATAGCTATATTTTTTCCTGTCTTGTTCATGTGTAATTATTGTCGTTTCCTTTCGTCGACATTAACGTTTTGCTGGCATACTGTTATTGTACTTGGCATAGTATTCTTTCTGAAATTTTCGATAATATTTGACGGAGGCTGATACGCATCGCAACGGCCGGAGGATCGGTGTACTAAAATAATAGGGTGATGCCACTTTCAGCGATCTGCCCACGGCGCAGCAGGTTGGGGTTATTTCCGGAAGTGGCAGTACAACTGAATGGCATTGCCATGTCCGCTGCCTCGCTCCCCTCGTTCTCTGCTTCTTACTTCCATCTCGCTAGTGCTTTCTTTCAGTCTATACACCTCATATACCCCCCGCAATAGCTTGGGATCCCAACTGCGATGCCACACGTTGATGTTGCTGGTGCTCTAAATGATTATGGCTCGGCTACTGCACCTTTCCAACCTGGCCCTATACAACTGTTCATCCGCGACTTTCAGACGCAGGTGACACCGAATGAAACGCAGAGAGATACTTTGATCGTTGCTGGAGTTTATATCCTTATTATTGGGATTCTGTGGTATGTTTTTGTGACTTGCATTGAATCCTGGATGAAGTGCTGAAGGAGATTGGTTTGGAAGGCATATACCTTACCTGAATAAAATTCGTGAGTTGGTTTTTTTACTACTACGATTGAATAGTTATTGAAGCTTTGGATTTTGTTTAGTATACCCTTTCAAGTGAGTCTTCAACGAACATGAAATATAGACTAGTAACAAGTCCGTTGATAACTTTCCGTTGAACAGGCTGTTAACTGTTGGATTCCATGAGGTTCGTCTTCCCATGTTGAAATAAACTCAAGTTTGGTCAATTGACTGCGCCCCCTTCCCATAGATGAGCCATGCCTTCGTCGGCGTGCTGACATGCGCCCACATCCATTCCATAGAGCTCGATCGTACGTCCCATCTCATTCACTACCTCTTTTCGACCCAGCTCGACTCACTCACTCTCTTTCTTGTTCCTTCCACGCCATGATAATATACAGCCGATGAAGGAGGCGCAACAAGCATGTCAGGAGGTATACCCTGGCTCACACTCCCAGCAGGCTACCTCGGGTCGTCCTTCATCGGCGCAGTGTTCATCGCATGCGGGTTCAACACCGACGCGAGTAAAGTCGTGTCGATCATCCTTGCGGTGTTTTTCCTGTTCACACTCTGGTGGGCAAGGAAGAATTGGCTGTAAGTGTTACTCATTCATCTTGCGTCGCGTTTTGGGTGTTGACTTTTCTTTTCCGCGTGGTCGTAACGTAGGTCGTGGTTGCTGATCATAGGCATGTCGGGTTTGATTGTGCTGTTCTGGTTCATCGATGGGGCAATTGCTCTGCGGTATTTGGTGAGTGCTCTTTCTCTAATCTGTCTTTTTTTTTTCTTCAATCGAAAGATGGTTTATTCATTATATCCACACAGGTCCTCTTCATCGGCGTCATGTCATGCATGTATGTTATCTGGGATGTAATTGGTACGCATTCTTCCTTCCTTCCCGATCGGATTAGAGGCGCCACTGAGTACTCATGCATGCTTGGAACCGATTAGACGACACCCTCGCCCGGAAAGTAAACACCTCCGACGCGTCCGAATTCGCGCGAATCTGCGGCTGCTGTCCTTCTCAAGGTGATCAATTTTCTTGCTTGGCTACACTACGTGTCCTAATCAAGCTACTCCTTTCTCGCAGTGTGGGGCTTCCTTTGGCTCATCATCGCATGTGTCTTCTTCGCGGCCGGCATCATCGTCGGGCTAGTCCTCTTCAAGGTAAGCTCGCGACTTATTTACAAGCAATCTGGTTTCTCATTTCAAGGGTGAACTAATCATATTAATATTATCGCAGCAAAACGCCGCCCAGCAAAAAGCGGATTCAGACCACTTTTTGCCTGTGCCAGGGTCATCGAGCGGTGCTCTTTCCCTGGCACCCAGTTCCCTATTTTCATTTGCCATCTTTGCTCTGTCCGCAGTCCTGAGTTGGCTATGAACTGGGACTAGAATCACATAGACGGGTCTATGGGACATCTATTTTGATTAATGGATTTAACTAACGAGAAATGACGTTATACGATCTTGGACACTTTTTGGACACTTTTCTGTATGATTTTTTTGTACTTACAAACCACAACCATAGCTACAATTGCTAGAAACTTTGAATACTGAAATAATGATAAACTGCCAAGTACAGCTCTAATGCAAGGGTATTCACGCAGGCAAAATAAAAGGTCCAAGAAAATATGCAATCAAAAACCCAACCAACATCATCATCACCGCACCTGCCGACCCAAACACATCCACAGGACCCATCTTAACCGCTTGAACAAGCGCATCCTCCAACCCACCCGCCATCGCCTCCATCCCAAACAAAGCCCTCGCTCTCCCCTTCGCATTCCTCCGAATCATCCCCCGCTCCCCTTCCGTCAGCCCGACAATCTCCACCAGCCTCTCCGCCCACACCTCAGGATCCGGACGCGCAAGCCACCCCGTGCGCTCCGCCTGCGGGTGATCGACGATGCTCTCGGTGGGCCCGCCCGAGTCGCACGCGAGCACAGGGATGCCGCATGCCATCGCTTCGACGGGGACGATCCCGAAGTGCTCGTTCGCGGGTGTGTAGAGGAGCGCGAGGGTGCTTGGGCTCGTGAGGAGTGCGGTGCGTTGTGCGGTGGTGAAGTTGAGTAGGATCAGGACTTGGGGATCGGTTTGTGGGGATAAGAGGGAGGTGATGGTGGGTGGAAGGGGTTTCGGGGAGAGGATAGTGTATGTGAGGGAGAGGGATTTTGCAGAGGCGACGAGGGCTTCTAGGGTGTTAACATTGTCTTCTAAACGTGGGTCGTAGCCGCCTGGAGGGCGTTGCATGTTAGGAAAGACGAGGAAGCATTTTAATATTTATTTACCTGCAAGGACCAGTCGGAGGTTGTCGAATTCTGCCAAGCGATTCTTAAGGAAGGCAAAGGATTGAAGGGCGAGCGGGATATTTTTCTTTCCTTCAAATCTGTTCAGAGAGAGAAGGGTTGGACGCGATCTGGATAAAGGCGAGGGTTAGAATTACCATGTGTGTGCTAGAATGTTGGCTTACGAAGTAACGGCGATAATATCTGGATCTGAGTGGTCAACGCCAGCTTCATATGCGGATATATTGATTCCAGGGTATACGATGTGTGGTGTTTGCGAAATGGAGGGGAAATACGACTTGAATATGCGCGCCGTAAAGTGCGAATTCGCGAGAATGATATCCGCTTGTCCTATACGGTATTGCCGTTGAGATTCTTCAGCTCAATACTAAGCGATTTGCTCACTTGTGGTTACTTCTTCCAACCAATCCATCGGCAACCGATACAACCACTTCAAAAAGCTGACATCTTTCTTGACCAAGTTCCCTTCAACAAACGCGCCATTTGCAAGCAATTTATCAGGGAAATGGCAGTAGAAGACAACACGGGTGTTTCCAAACATCCGGAGGAATGGTATGCAAGTTGAAAGCTGGTCAACGAAGTAGACGTCGTATTTTGGGGCAACCCAAAAGAGCAGGTGAAAAGTCAAATGCAGCTGACGCAGATGGGCGAAAAGGATGTGGAATTTGCCTCCTAGAGATCGAGGAAATGGGGGAACGACGTAGTGTACATTCAAAGTTCCTGTGCGAATTCGTCAGATATACAGCTGAAGAGCACCAATATAAATGCATACCATCTCGCGTTTCCTCAAAACAATGACTAGGGTCGTGATACGAAGTATACAAATCGACGGAATGTCCGAGCTCTTGCAGTCCTAACGCCGCGTCGACTACAAGGCGTTCGGCGCCACCTGTGTTACCACACCGAAATTAGGGCATGTTCGCTGGAGTATAAAAGCGTTGGTTGAGTACCAATTCCGAGATCTGGGTGAAGGAACGCAACTCGCAGAGGGCGCGTAGATTTCGACATGGCCGCGGCGTGGATGTCGCGGTGGAAAGGGTCCTCGTCAGTCTATACTTGGTTCAAAAGGCTTAGAAATAAATAAGGACAAGCAATATCTCCAACACTCAATATCGAGCCGTGTTTCTTGCTTTTTAACAACCATCCACCACTTCGCATTGAAGCTGGTCTGACGCTAAGCTTTTCCTTCCAAATGGCAACTGTTTTCTTCGAAGGCTCTAGGGGGCAGCTATCTCTCAGGAAATTTGTGGCTTTATAATTTACCGCAAGACAAGTGACCTGACTTGGACGAAACGTGGCGACCTACTCGACCTCTGTTCTCTTTCGCGTGGTTTCTGAGCTGCTATTGGACGTCTCTTATTATGCCTTTCCGTTGAATTGAGAAGCAAGGAATAGGTGCTGATAGTACCCGAGCGCCACCAAGTTGGGAGTGGAATGCTTAAAGCTCTTATGACTCGGTGTAATATAAAGAGAGCTCACAAGATTAAGGAGGTCACTCCGACTCTCACTCGAGTCTTTGGGACAGAAATTCTGATAGACTCTCAAACCCTCGAGCTTGGTATTTGGAGCAAGTTGACTTACTGGAAATTACAATGCGAGGAATTAGTGCGTTTATTATGCACACCTTCTTTCTATTCTACCATGACCCTACTCTATATTTCTAGACGTCGATGATAATGAGATGCTCCTTCGAACATGATCTCCCTTATCCAACTGAAAATTATTATTCTTTAAAGTTTTCTTTATTCGATAAAATCAAACAATTTTTGGCGTAGCAGGTGCTTGTCATGGGAAGCCTTATAGGCAGACAATAGATGTCTAACCGAATTGGAGGTTTGAGGACGAGCAGGAGGTGTACCCCTAGAACATCCAGACTTCCATTCGAGTTCCATGAACTTTGTTCCAAGCAAGTCCCAAGTCAAAATCAGTTAGTATTTCGTCGAATTTTGCGCCTCTGCTGCACCTGTCGTCGAGATTTACAGCCCTCATAAATAGTTATCTCTGCGGTCTTTGTCATTGCTATCACCAATTTCGAGATCTGAGCGTGGAATTCTTTTTTGAGTTCTTTTTTAAAAAGTACCCAACCTATTGAAGGGAGAACCGAAAAATGCGATTCAACCGCGTTGTTTGGCAAAGCATGACGAATCAAATAACTGACGGACATCGCCAAACTTGCTCCGTGATCGTCTCCCCATCATCCATTCAGGCTACATTACATAGGCTGTGTCTCCACCGCTGCGGAAAGCGCTCTTCGTTTCAGCTTTACCAAGCAATTTACGTCTGGAAAGACTGACAGACGTAAATGATTGTCCGTCTTTTCTGGTCGCTTCGGCTTTCCTCATGCTCGATGGTCATCTGGGATGTTATCGCGATTTTATGGACGCGCGCAGGTTCCATCCGACCTTTCGCCACGATTTATAGGGGTCCGATGCTCATGGACGGACACCACGGAGGCTGGAGCGATCCCTAAAGATAGCGCATCTAAAAAATGTGACTGTGGATACCGAAGCCGGCCGCACAGGACAAACTTTCAATATGTTTTCTTGGATAATTCAGCTCATCGCTCTTTTTTTGCTGTGCGTATTTTTGCTGGGCACTCTTCTGGTTTCTTGGGAAATGAATGCTCGATGGGCGTCTGGCGGGCGCGGGCCCATGAGGCCGCATAGCATACGAAAAAAGGGTACGTGTTTCGGCTAAGTATATTGATGCAAGGCTGTGAACTCCTGATGGATTACCTTGCCTTCCAACCGGCTGATGACACCACACGATGTCAATAACCAATCGCGGAGAGCCAAGCGAGAGGGGTCCGAAAGGTATATAAACCATGCTGCTCCCCATCCTTGTTTTCCCAAGTGCCTGGCGCATCTTCCCTCAGCTTAACGCATATCAAGTACGTTTCCCCGTCCTATCGCTGCCCATCGTCGACGCTAATGCTCTCACCTACAGTCACTTTCAAGGGCCGGCTCCCTTCGCAACTTACGACCTCAACTAAAGAAGTAAGTCTCCTCGAGAACGTCGCTGGCATGGCCCGAGATTTATGATTTTCTCCTTAGAACCTATAAATTTACATATCAATAACTATGCCTTCCAAGACCTCCATCGCTCTCATTGCCTGCGTCGCTGCCAGCTCTGTCGTCATGGCTTTGCCCATGCCCGACACCTACGAGCTTGCGGAGCGTGACTACGCCGACTACGATCTCGAGGCTCGCATGTTCGACGACGACTTCGAGGACTTTGTTGTCCGCGCCGATGCCGCTGCCGCCACTGTTCCCACCGTCACCGCTGCCGCCACCGCCAGCGTCACCCCCACCGCGACCGGTCTTGCCGCAAATGCTGCTGCAACCCCCGCTGCCGCCGGAGCCAAGACCAAGCACCACGGCAAGCATCACCGCAAGCACAGGAAACACCACGGCAAGCACCACAGGAAGCACCACCATAAGAAGCACCACCACAAGAAACACGGCAAGGGTGCTGCTGGTGCTGCCGACCCTTCTGCCAAGGCCGCCACGCCTACTGGGCCCGCTGCTGCTGTCGCGTCGCCTTCTTCCACCGCTGCCGCCGAGGTTGCACCCACTCTCGTTGCGCGCTTCAATCTCGGCAAGTGGTGGCACAACATCTGGCACCCCAAGGACAAGAAGCACCACCACCACGGTGACAAGAAGTCCGGTGAGAAGAAGGCAGACAACAAGAAAGTCGACGACAAGAAGGCGGAGGACAAGCCTAAGACCGACGACAAACCCAAGACCGACTCAAATGAGAACCTCGCCGAGCGTGACGTGGAGGCGCCTGCTGCCACCAAGCCCACCGCAACTTCCAGCGCCGCCGCCAAAGCTACCTCGACTGACGCCGCTGCCGCCGAGGGCTCGCCCAAGCCCAAGTCGCACCTCAAGAAGCACAAGCACCGTCACCACCGCCACCACCACCGCAAGCACGGAAAGCAGGGCAAGCACCTCCGCAAGCACCGCCTCCACAGGCACCAGGGTGAGGGTGACGTCGCTGCCCCTCTCGAGCACCAGAACCAACACGCACTCAAGGCTGAGGCTCCTGCTGCTGAGGGTGCTCCCGCTGCCAAGGCCACTCTTTCTGCTGTCGCTGCGTAAGCTGTGAGATATGTTTTGAAAAGTATAGCATGTAGTTTGTAATTATCTACGGATGTTGTCGTCAATGATATGTGGTTGAACCCATACCAAAAACCTTGTGCGTTCAAACTTTAAGAAAACATTTGAGAGGTTCCAACTGCTGTCTGTTGAGTAAATGAGTTCTGACCTTCCTTCTGATTGAGTCACTTTGAAACAAGTCAATTGAGAACCATATGAATGTGAAAAAATATGTATAGATATGTATACTCAACATGAACTGAGAGCATTAGCGTGTACATGAAAGTAGCAATGAAGAATGCAGTGCAACAAAACAGCAGAACTTCAGAAATCAATTTCAACCTCGACAACCCCTCATCCAAACTGATCAAAATCCGCAACATACATGCTTACGTCTCCGCGACACCCATCGCAACCCACCAAACCCGAAATACACCACGTCCTCAAACAATCTAAATCCCAATCTCAAACCTACTCATCGCAATCTCAACGCCATCATCTCCCTCATCTCCTCATCGCCATCACCTCCTCCCTCCTCGGCGGCTGCCCCGTCACCGTCTCCCACTCCGGCCCAGACGGTACTATCCAATCCCCATGACAGTCCCAATTCCAATCCGTATCCGCGATGGTCTCCTTCTGCGCCTGCACGAACGTCTCCACGGGACACATGCCATCCTTCTGCTTGGGGCAGCCGCGGATGCCTGTGAGCGGCGCGACGGCGTCGTTGATGATGACGCGGATTTGGGGGCCGGGGAGGGATGTGCATTCGAGGACTGGATTTTTGAAAGATAGGTGAGTTTTTTGGGGATGAGTGGTGGAGGAATTATACGTACGTTGGAATTGGATGTTGGTCGCGAATGGCGCGAGCTCTGCCACTTTGAACGAGCGATTAGGGGGTATGTGGGTATGTGGCAGAGGACCAGATGAAGCGAAACTCGTCAGGTTGAGCGCGGTAATAACTACGTTCAAAATAAATAAAAAGCAATCAGCACCGCGAATTATTGATATACATATCAATGAATGAATGCAATACTGACTGTTCAAGACCACAACCTCATGCGTAGCATCGACATACAAACTCTGTCCAAGCGGGAAAGTAATCGGGTTGTCGTTCAACGTAGCGTTCGTCGACGAATTGTGCACTTCGATGGGTGTATGCGTGAGACGAGCGACCATCTCTTGGATATAACCGATTCCTTGCACGCGGGCGACGGGCGAACCAAAGGCGGATCCGTACCAGAATTGCAGGTCGAGCCTAGAAGTAGCATATACTCAGTACAATCAATCTGAAGAAGAAAACAAAACACCAAAACATACGCATAATTGAACCCATCCCACTCTTCCTCAGTAAACAGCTCACAGAACTTCGAATAACCCAGCGCAACAGTCTATCACCGCCCATCAGGAACCCAGCTCGACTCACAAGAACGAAAGGAAATGGACGTTACTTCATAAGGACACAACTGCTGCATGATGTACACGTCTTGGATGCTCAGCTCCATCCCGTGCATGTCCTTCTGCAGCCGCTTCTGCGCATCCTTGAGGTAGATTTCCGCCCAGCGGCTGATGTACCACAGGCCACGGTCGGATTTGGTTTTGAGGTTGGCGTTGGGGCAACTATAAGGAGAAGGAAGGTGTGAGTACCTGTTCTAATGGGTGATTAGGGGGATTCGGCATACGTCTTGTAAGGAGCGAGGGTGTTGTTGAACTGAAATGATGCGACGTGTATAAGTAAAGGATACAGAGTACGCGATGTGAAGTACGTACCCCTTCAGCTTCGATAGTGATACTCTGCTGGTATTGGCCTTCAAAGGGATAACCGAAGAAACCAATAGCGAAGTTCATGGCCGAGGCAAGCATGCGGTCTCTGAAGAAGTCAACGTTCAGAATTGAAAAAACGATGAACAGTTGGAAGAGATCACGAACTGAGATTCGGTTCTGAACACAGGAAGTGTGTTTTGCTCCGTGAAATTCTGCAGAAGGAATCCATACTTCATACGAGTCGATATACCGAGATCGTCTGGGAGATACATATCAGCAAGTGCAAAGAAAAGGGCTACGATGAGTACTTACAGAGTTGTTGGCGTCCAAAGGGTGTCAGCACTATCGACAATTCAGTTTGAAATCAAATGAGAATTAACAATGTGTGCGCACGTTCTTCACCGAGTTTGTATGTCCTTTGACGTTGGTCAGATTTAATGTCATAGGAAATGGGTGGATGACATACCATTCGTTCAGGAAATCGAGAGCGCCCGACGCATTCCAAGTCTCCGGGGCTTTGTGCAACTTCGTTCCAAACTTAGCTGGACCACCATAGCTAGCTATAGACAGAAAGAAGTCAGATACAACAATCAAAGCTCGAGCAACAGAACCACTCACCCCATGCAGTTGGGTATCTAGCTCCATGTCGATGCAAGAAATGCAATCCCGTAACACGGCACGTATCCGGTGTCTCCGCCGATGAATCCAACCCAAAGCGACCCCTCGGAACGCTGAACCACGGCGAAAGGTTTCCCCAATTGTGGAACAGATTGAACTTCTCCTTCTTCAGCTCGTTCTTGCCCTTCGCCGATTCGCCCCCTGGCAAGTTCGCAGGATGAACGAGCTCGTGGCTGCACTGTCCTGTGTGCATCGGGTATGCAGGCGCAGTGGCGACGATAGCCGCTTCAGCGCCAGTGGGGGTTCCTCCCGCGTAGCCGACGTTGGAAGGGAATAGAGAGGGAAAGACGTTGGTCGGTTTGCTCGGAGGGAAGTTGTGCACCGACGTTGCTCCAACCCACGGTGGCGCAAGTGCAGAGACAGTGTCCTCGTTCGCATGGTTGGAATACGATGGACTGTAATCGTGTCTCCTAAAGCAGTTCGTGCCGCACACAGCGTACTGGGCGAGCAGACAAGCGATCGTTCCCAGAACAAACGCGGTCGACACATGAAGCGTGGTGAACTTGGGCTGCGCGCATCGGTCGTTGAAAAATCCTGCTTTCTCTGGGGACCGCGGCGCCTCTACTTCAGGTCTTGAAGTCGGGAGCAGGGCTTCGGTTTCGGTAGTATGTGAGTCATAGTCGTTCGGGGCGTCCTCTGCAAAGGTCGCCGCTTCAAGGTCGGTGCTCCTGGGCATCGTCTAAAGGTATAACAGCACTCGCGCTGTGGAGGATAAAAAGAAAGAGGCAACTCCCAACACTGGGGAGCCGAAGGAGAAGGTTGTGGACTTGGGGAAAGAGGCGTAGAGCTCCGCCAGTTTAGATAGAGTCCGGCACGTGCGGAGCTAATTGATCGAGCCAATTTTGATCAATCACAAGTTCACCTCTGGAACTCCAATGACAACGTCGCCCGCAGCTAAAGCTTCGCGAATATCTCAAGGTCATGATATAATTGTTTTACAGAATAGTCGTACAATACTCCGTCATATGTTGCACAAACTCCAACCGCCTGAAGACAAGAAAAAAATGACAAGGTAGGTTATTTGACGGACTGCACGAATTTAATAGTCTCCTCGGCTCCTTGTATTATACACTGCGACAATGCACTATGGTCTCCCGTATACGCCTACGACAAATTAAAATGATCTTCTGTCATTTTAGAGAACGAAATAACGCGATCATGATCTACGCACCTTATTTATCGCATCATAATATTCCGGACGCTGCTTGAGGTCAATCGAAATAGGTGGATACCCATGTTTCATGAGTGGGAGCGAGGCAATCAAGCGCGTCAAGCGCCCGTTTCCATCCTGCAGAAGACGGGGACTCGTAAGCTTCGGAAAACCATACTAGGACGACAGAAAAACGCACTTCAAAAGGATGACACCTAACAAGGATTAGATGTATCCAACTCGCCGTCGCAAATGGATTCCGCCACGTCTGAGTCCATTGCTACAACGAACGGCCCTATCAGATACTGAAGTTTTCTTCGTAAAGACAGAACTCAGACGTACCTTGGCCAAATTGCATATAACATCCAGCTCCGCATCAACTTGGTCGAAAGGACAACACTGTATACTATACGCACGACTCGCCACAATAACCGTCTTCCGCGTCGTCGAGCGCGTCACTCCAGGAGAGATATACGCAGATTCTGTAATCCTGCAACTTTCCACGAGGGTTTCATGTATGCGACATAATGCCGCGCTATCGAGCTTTGCAGGATCCTCCACAAGTGGAAGCAGTAGTTCGCATGCCTGCAAAGGCAGACTCAAAATAAGCTCAACGATTCGACCAAACGCGACGTGTCACGCACCGCTAATGTATCTCGGAGGATACTCCTAATCTTCGACGCGTCCTGGAGGGCACTTTCATAACACCAACGAACATCGCCGTTATCAACCCCCCGCTGAACGATATCCCGCGCCGACTACGCAAGGAGGAGAGATATGAGCAAAGTCGCGCAACCATGCTCAGACAGCATTGGAACAACCTCTTCTGTGATGAGAAAGGTGCTTTCGATATGGTTCGTCTCGATAGCCAGTTTGCGCAGGTAACGCTGATAGAACGACGTAGTACCTGAGCTTGAACTCGGTAAGTTGGAGGTCAGAGCCGCCCATTGGGCCTTCAGTTCTTGGTGTCCTGGGGGACACTGTGACAGATTGGTGGGGAATTTGTGTTGTCTCGTAGGTTTCCACGTTTGATAGTACGTTCCTACACACACACAAAAACCCATTAGTGGCATGCCTTTCAAAAGTTGACCAGCTAAAAAAAGGGAGTACTCTTTTCCGAAGCTCTCAAAGCATCCTCTACCCTCGCATCCACCACACGCGCATACTTCTCCACCGCCACATCAAGCCCCTTATCTTCATCGCCAAGTTCCCGCAACCGGGCCTGAGCCTACAACACACGGCAAGGTATGTCAGAGATAAACATTTGCGTTTGAAGAAGTTTCCGAGAGGAAACACAAACCCCGAAGACGCACTTGGCGAAAGAAACCTATCGCAATCGTCCCGGAGCGATACGCAGCCACCATTTCGGCCAATCGCACGAGAAAGTACGGATGCGAATCGTATGTCCGAACGAGTCGTTCATAGAGCAATGTCTTTGACGCCTGGTGCAGCTCAAGTAACCTGGAATAACTCAGTTGTTCCCGATCTGCAGACGATACGATGTCCGGTATCTCCTATATGAAATACAGCTCATCAATCAGCCTATTTGAATTTCGAGATGATTGGACGAGTAAACCATACATACATACCTGCAACGTTCGTGACTGGTACGCCATCGCCGTCAGGGCTGAGGACATCCAGGACCAATCGCGAGGAAGCCGACGCGAAGGAGGACATCGTTGCTTCTGATGAAATCCAAAACGCCGGATTTAGCCGCCCACCACTTGCATACCGGCAAGTGCCTTCAAATGCCACCAAGCTACCCTTCTTTATGATTCGCCAGTCCCGCATCGCGAAAGATTTAATGATAAATCGATAAGGTTAAGAACCATGATGATAGTGCTACAAAGGTACGGGGCTTTCGAGATCTCCTACTAGTCATACACTAATTACACCGGCCGATAAACAGATAGGTTGAGAGAGAAAGAAACAGAGAATCTTGGAGAGAGAAGGAAAGGGGTATACTTATAATAACACGAAAGGCAAAAAGCAACCAGCGCTCCCGGACAAAAAAAGTAAAAAAAACGATGGGAAAGACGGAAACATCGAACCGTGAATAATAATATGTCAACACAGAAGCAGACCCATTACAGCGTCGTCGGACTCCGCTTGCAATTTGCTTCGAACGTGGACAAGGGCTTTTCCCAAGTGATTCTGCCCCTCGTCTGCGTTGTTGACGCCCCAGAACATATCGTCGGGATTGGAGTAGATTATTCGTGCGTGGCCCGTTCCAAGGAGCATCTTGCGCATGTCCGCGTGCTGCCTGAACTTCAGCAATAGCACTTCCTCCATCTACACCACGTAATTAGCAACGACGACCAAGCAGAGATGGAAGGAAAGAGCACGCACCGATTTGAGCTGCCGAGAAGACCAATCCGGGCGCGCCGACGCCTGGTACTGGCTCGCCAGTCGATGCGCATCGTGCGGGGTACGGCACTCGCAAATCATCTGCGCGATGTCCGGCCGTGTCTCTAGGAAATTCATCGCCTCAAACAGGTGCGTCGCCGTTGGATATGTCTGCCCATGATACACCACTCTATAGGGAGAGTCGTTGACCAACGGACTGTCCCTCGAGATCCGCATCGGGGGCTGAGGCTTGTCTCCTGCAGTCGAATGAGCGTTGGCAGCGCTGCCAGCTGGCCCAGGCGTAGTGGGGATGTGGATCATCGCGCAGAGATGGGGTTTAGTGGTGTTGGCAGAGCAGGATTGAGAACAGTGCTGACGATAAATACTCGATAAAATAGGCTTCCCAAGGCTCGGGAGCTGAGCGTCTGATCAGTGACCGGCGACCATAGTTCGTTGACATTTGGTTGACATGATGCAAGGCTGTGAAGTGGAGTCCCCAAGAAGACCCTGTCCAATAAGAGATAAGATTGTGCGGCAGATTTCGATGTGCCTTCGAATCAGTAGCATCGCATCGTTCGTTCCTGGCTTCATGAATGAACCGCTCCCAAGAAAGCTCAGAGAGCATGCGCGATGAGGGACTTGTGAAAACGCTCGTTAAGCCGGCGTTCATTCATCGCAGCTCGCTTGGCATCACAATTGAGAAACTAAGTCGAGATAAATCTTGTGAAGTAAGGCAACCTTCAATTGAGTTCGAAATAAATATGTACTCATCAGCAACTCATCGAAGTCCTCGTTTAAGAGTTCACAGGGAGGCATTCGGTTGAAACTGCCGTCAGATGACGCGTACACGCATCGACTCTGATAAGTATCGCATTCGGTAAGAATACTCCGGGGTGGCCATTCAGTTCACAGAGAAGCTGACAGGGAGTCGGGAAATGGAGTCGGCGTCGAAAGTGGCACTGTTCACTGCGAGGTCCATTCTGCGGTAGCATCGCGCTTGTACCGCCACCGTCATCTTGCTTCCTCCGCTGGCAGTCTACCGACATAGCGCACAGAGTTTACATTTACAATAGCTGGGCACTCGTGCGGTCAGCGGTAAATTCGCTGCGTAGCTCTTAATTACATCCTTCGGACCACATATCATACCTCTAAATTAAACTCTCGTTAGCTTGCCATCGCTGAACGAATATGCGTTGACACCAACGTACTGTACAATTTCGAGATGCGCGGCGTTTGCTCCAGCGAAATTTCCAGATAATGAACATGAATTGAGCAGTAAGCGCCAAGGTTGTCGCGTCTGATTTTTTTAAAGTTCCAGACCATCGCCCCCAGTGAAAGCTGAAGCTGGGTTTTCGATGTGCAAACCGACATGTCTAGAGTATGTATCTCTCGCAGCCTCGCGTCAAATGCTCATCGCAGATTGCGTATACATTCGAGACGTGCTCCTGACATTTCTTTCTAGTCAGTCATTATGCTCTCTAAGAGATAGATATACCTCTTGGCATGTAGGCGAGTGGCGCGTGTGCGGTAGCTCAAAGTAAAGAGCAAAACAAGGTTATTGCAGATTCGAATCGTTGCCACATGTGCAGAAAAACTTTGGATGTTCAGAGCAATTCGGCTAGCTTGCCCAGGTTTTCCCGGTTCTTTGACTTTTTCTTGCTCATTAAACGAGCAATTCGAAACACTCTCATTCCTGTTGATGTCGAATGAGTTGGTTGCGGCACGCCCGGTCATAACGAGTTCTTACCATGTCAGACCACCAGGTGAGTAGAAAGGAGGTTGTATTTGTAAATCGCTTCAGAACACGGCTGAGTAATTTCCAAGAAAACAGGAAGGTAAAAGTTTCGTTTTCGTTCATTCAGGGATTCTGCAGAGTTTCAGAACAACCCGCCTTCGAAACGAAGGAGAACGGAGTTTGAATTTAATGAGCCTAATCACCTGACTCGCTATAACTTCAACTTTTGTGCTGAGGACTAAACTTAAACGAGACACTCGCATCGACTATGGCTCTAACCCAAGCTGAACAGCCCTTGAAATACCTCTATGACATTGCGAGTATCCAGGAAGTTAATCCGGAATTGCCTCCGATTGTCTCTTCTTTCGATCTCACTAGCAACATAAAAGCGGGTGCCGTTCTGGAATCGTGCAACATCGCCGAAGCTAAATGTCTGGCAGACGGTTTGCGGGTCGTGAAGGGTAACTTTTCTTATATTTTGCTCACAATTACTGTCTCATTCTATTGTTTATTGAGGACTGGGGCTGGATCCTCGCATTACAGATGCAGTTGTTGAGAGTGCGGAGTTGAGGGTGAAGGCGGTGGAAGCCGCCCGTGTGTTCTACCCCTCTGCGCCTCTTATCTTCTAACTGGCCACCTCTGTTACAACTTTTGTGAGATGCATCTAGGATCTACGCCCCGATCGATATGAACCAAGCACTTCGAAACCTCGCTGATCAGGTCGCTGTGGGTTTTACTCAAGTCAACAAAAATCTGAATGATATTCGCACCGAGCTGAAAGCTATACCGCGAGATGTTTTCTCTGGATCAAATGGCCACTCTGACTCGCTTAAAGGCCGTGTAGATGAGCTCCTTGCGCTTGCTCACAATCGCAGAATTGCAGCATTCAACCGCACTCAAACACTGGCGGATTATAGGCTCTTAGAAAAGACTGTATGTTGAACGGCTCCGTTCTGCTTATCGGTGCTCTGTTTATTTTCTTCAAACTAGGTGGCTGGACATGGTCTCGCGCTTGCCACTGCCGCCTTCGGACACGTACCAATTTTACTTTCGCACCTTGTCGCGCCTTCAATCGTCCCTGCAATTGGGACAGTACCTTCGGATTTCGATCGACGTTACCAGTCGGAAAGAACGATTATCGACCTCATCATCTTCTATAATGAAAATTTTGGGATTATCGCAGGTGATAGTGTCGAGCAATGCTTTAACAAATTCCATTCCTTTATGACCATATTGTGATGGAGCCCTGTACACGTTTTGCAAGAATTTTATCGGCTCATGTTTATGGTCCTCCAAGGCTCCAATTTATGATTCAGCTTACCATGCCTAAGTGCCTTTGAGAAAAACATACACAAAAGTGCCATAGAATCAAGAATAATGTTAGTCAGAGTCGGAGTAATATCATTGCAGCGAGAAACGCAGGTTTTTGAAACGTTCACCGCGCGTGCACTGCCTCCATCATCTTGCTTTCTCCGCTCGCGAGCTGATATCGAGGTGCACATAGACTCAGCTTCCCGAGATGTCGTTAAACAGGTTTACGTCCGCCCGAAGGACAGTCCGGGTCTACTATGCGTTGGCAGGTAGCCCTCCTGCCAGTGGTTTCGCTGTAGAGGTCAAAATTCGCAGTGGATTTGCTCCTTCGTTTCCCAGCAGACTCACGGAGCCATGAGGTTTAAGCCAGTCCACGCATTCAGAAGATCCTCAAAGTTGCTGTCGGGTACCAGGGGAATGCAACACCCTGAAGAAGACGAGCAGTAGTGCGATTTCGAAGAAGGACGACTTGGTCATAACTATGGCGCGCATATATTCGAAGCAGCTCCTGCAGGTAAAATTTTCCCGGTAAGTCGTAATGCCCTCTAGACCGTAGAAGTCTTGCTAACAATTCTTCGCTCCGCTTTACTAGAGGGTGGGCTCATCGGGCGCATATACTCAAGTATAAGGCACGTTTCGTCGTTCCAGGACCTGTATTGTACTGCCAATCAAGTCAAATGCTGTCGCCAGTCATGTTGAACAGATCCAAGTCGTCACCGCGAAAAAAAGGCCAGCGTTGCAACACACGTTCTGGTCCTACACGAAATTCGACTCGAAACAGACCCAAGTGAACGCAACTTCTGTTGGCCCGCGACATCCTTGCAGAGAGCTACATTGCTTCTGATCCCATGTGAGTTAATTCCTCTGCGCAACCTGGTTTCGAATGAACTCTTCTCAAGGCCTCATTGCTTCCTGGTGCAGACGGCGATGTCAAAGAGCCTTCCAGAAGTCTGAGCTTAAATATGCAGCCAGAGAGTTGTGTATGCTCATCAGCGATATCAAGAGGCCTCGTTTTCGGTCGTTTGAAGTTACTTGGGGGGTTTCAAAACGTGAAGGTCGAACATTGGCATGCGCTGTGAAGAAAATGACATGAGGCTGACATAGGAGCACGGAGTTTGAAACAAGAAGAAAGGCGATTGGCCTGGATCGCGCGTGGGTGCGCTCATCGTGCGTACGTAGTTCTTTGAATTCGGTACGCAAAGACCATCCTTTCTGCCGTAGAGGTGCGGATACTCATGTGAATCTTGCCACTGGCTATTGTATTCTGAGGCATAAAGGTAATAGAAGAAATTTAACCTTATCCAAGCCTTATCGAACGCAAGTGCCTTCCGATCGAATTTCATTTGTTGCTGTTAGGCCATCATAAAAAGAGACCAGCACTTTCAAGTGATCCCCACCGCGCTTGCCACCAAACCCCACTTCCTGTGAGTGAATCGTCCAAACCCGAGAATTCTCTGAATCCAACTTCGATCTCTCTAGTTCTAGAATGACACAACACCTCGTCAAGGCGTTCAACGCGCTCCCGCAGAGCAAAGGACCAAATGGAACTTGGCACTTCGACCTTCGCTACAACCCACTCGAACCTGCCCCGTGTCATGTCCTCATCCTCATGCAGCCCAACAGCGGCGTCATCCACGTCGAGCGTCTCCCCATTGGCCTCCCAGCTGACGAGAGCGGCATCGAGTTTTTCCCCGAGTCAGTGAAGGAAGCTACCCCTGAAATCACCAAATCGATCCTGCACATCTTCGTGAACAAGCTCAACACGACATCGCTCAAAACGCCTGCGCCTGCCAAATTGTCGACTCGCGATAGAGAGCTGGCCCCATCCGTTACCGTCGAGCTCAAGCGGCTGAATGTGCGGCCCAGCGACTTTTATCGTGTCAGCATATGCACGCCCCAGGTCGATAGACTCACCGATACGCTCTTCGAACCCATATTCCAAACCATGAAGAAAGAAGCGGGCTACACTGGTGCAGCGGGACGCATTATCCCTACTCCAGAGTCCATCGGGTTGTGGAACTTCAGGCTCGACCCCGTCCTCCCGGACCGAAACCCTAGCTTCGCCCAAGACCAGACCAACTATCTCCAGTTGCGCACGAACGCCGGCCTTCCTACCGCAAAAGCGGCCGACATGAGCAGACAGTTCGCCTACCTTACGAGCGTAATGCAGGACGACCCTAAGTCTCTGTTCGTCAAAGCAGGCGCAGATGATGGCAATCCAGATGACGCTCTTGACTATGCGTTGCGGCTCCATGTCGGCCTTGGATGCAAGCGCGATCGCACTCGGGCGCGCTATTACGCCGTGAAGGCCATCAAGCTCCCCGATGCCTCGGATGCAGTGAAGGTGACCGCACACGGCCTGCTCATCGATTGGCTTGTCCACTCATCGAAAGACGACTTCCGAAAGAGGTACATGTACTCTGCATCACACCACGCGAGCGTTTCTGCTATCATCTGTCGCCGCCTTTATGTTCCGAGCTCTGGAGCGCCCCCTGCATCTCCCGCTGTGCTCTGGTTTATGCAGCATATGTTCCTACGCCAACTCAGTCAGGCTCCTGAGCTGAAGGTCCTTTACAAGGACGCGATGTGGGCGATTGACGAAAGGACGCAGCAGCTCAAAGGCGGTCAGAAGAAGATGCAGGCGAAGAAACTTAAGTTCCCTCTCCGATATCGGTGCGCGGCTGTTGGATGCGGCGTCGAAGCAGATCGCGGAAAGATGCTCGCCCAATGTAAGTTTCCCAGTCACGACTTATATTTGTTCTCGGCTCATGATCATCTTGAAAGGTGCTGGAAAATGCGACCCCGACAAGAAACCGAGCTACTGCAGCAAGGAATGCCAAAGGGCCGACTGGAAGAATCACAAACCATACTGTCGTCCTGGCGCAGAGTGCTCCGTCATCGACGATGGCTCGACGTCCACTCCGAACTTGGTAGAGCCTATCAAGTCTTCCTCAGGTGCGCTCCAGGTGCCCATCAAGTTGCAGGACGGGTCCATGCAGTATGTGAGCTCCTCGACGATGGACGCGGAGGGCCTCAAGGAGTTGAGGGATCTCGTCCAAGAGAACTTGACGAGCTTTGGGGATATGCCTTCGTCGATTTCGATCTCCTTGGAACGTTTGTAAAAAATCACGGTTTTCACCTCGAAAAACTTTCTTCTTGAAACAGCCACCTTATTATCAAGTATATTTGCAGAAAATTTATATAGATGAAATACAGATACCGAATTTGATCGTCTCAATCCCTGTTGGCAATTCGTACAAGGAGAGGCATCTGGTTCTCATTCTTCCCAGATGCCGTCACTAACACGGGTCTGTTCACGATACTCGATTTCTTCACGATATCCTTTGCTGGTACTGCAAGCTCGATGTCAAACGCTCGCACGAGAGTGAATATTATAGCTTTCATCCTATGGTTCCGCATGTGAGTATAATGGATTGATGTGATCACCGATTCAGCAGAACCCCAGATGAGAGTTGGGGGGACTTACTCAACAATAGTGAAACGATACCCGATGCAAGCTTTAGGACCACCCAGGAATGTCATCATATTTCCCCAGATGGTCGGGACCGCTGACACGGCCTCTGGGAGGTTTTGCCACCGATCCGGACTGCAAATAAATTGAAGTTGGAAATAATATAATAGAGGAACGGATAAAAACGCACTTGAACTCCCAAGCGTCATCTCCCCATAGATCCTTCGCCATGTTAATCGGTAAAATTGGTATCATGATTACCTGTCCCTTCTTGATATGAATCGTATCGTGTTTTTTTCCATGGCTATCGACGTAAGGCTCGCTGAGAGGAACAACATCATCTTTGACGGCGGCCCTCATCGACGGCGGAATAGGCGCATGGAGGCGCAGAGTCTCGCGAACGACGGCGTCGAGGTACGGCAGACTGTTGAGATCATCCATGGTAGGGTTATCAGTAGAGATGGTAGATAATTCAGCACGAAGTTTATCTTGGACGTCCCGTTCCTGAGTGAGAGAAAAAAGCGCCCATGTTATGGCCACACTAAATATAGGAAGTTATTGATTAGCGCCCATAATCACGATTAGTGCAAATCTGGTTCGTACCTGGTGGTTTCATGGCCAGCGAGCATGAAGGTCGGTATTTCTGTGGCAAGGATTATATCAGCGAATACGTATTATTTCCAGAAAAAGCGTCTCTTACGCGCTAAAACATCTTTATCGCTGAGACGTTGGCCTTCCGATAAGTCACTTGCAGAGTTCGCGCGAACTAAAATCGACAGGATATCTCTAGCGTGGTGAGACTTTCCATTCTGCGCTTCATTGAAGGCTTTGCTATCAGCAAGCAGCTGGGCACCAATATCGAACATCTTTTTGCTGGCTACTTTAGAATCTGTGTCTCCTGGTGCAGGCTGAAAAAGAGAAAATTTACTAATGATTTAAAATGTTCAACAAGGCACTATAGATGCAGTTATACTCACAATAAATCTGAGCGCTGGGAAGAGCTCCCTGAGAGCGACGATAGGGTTGAGACTGGTGTTTTTCCTCAACATCACCGCGAAGGCTTCGCTCAGCTCGTTTTTCTCCGAGGAGTCGCTCAAAGAGTCAAATTTGTAGTTGAACCCTTTGTGTGAATGTAAAAGATCCACAATTAGTCTGAAGAAAAATCGCAGCGATAGACTGTTTGAAGCCGAACCTGCAAGTCCAATCACGTCGAGCGTCGCCCGGCTGAGCCAGGAGAGGGCGTCGATCCTCGCTGGGAGTCCTTCAGAGTCATTGCCGGTTTGCTTCGATATTTCTTCTGTCCATCTATCGCGCAGCTTCAGGCGTCAAGATGGTTGGCAAACTGTTACTCTTTATTTATTTTTTCTTTCACACATACCTCGAGGGCCTTCTCCACAAATATCTCTGTAAGTTCTCGAATTTGTTGCGGTCCGAATGCTGGGTTCTATTGTGCAACGAGTTCTTTAGAACAAACTTTGGGAGGCATCAGGATAGAACAACACTACGCACGAATATCTTGCGCTATAAGAGTCTTAGCTTCATATGGAAGAACGAATCATGGAAGAAATTCACCTGAAGCTTATGCACGTCTCCTTCAACAGCGAGAAGACTGCCTATAGGCCACAGACTCGTTAACTAGGAACAAAAATTGTTATTGCGAAATCAGAAAATGACATGCCTTCGCCCAGGACACGCGTGAAACTGTAAACCGCAGCTGGGGGCTTATGGTACGTCTGGGTGTTTACAAGGAAATGATTCACCGCCTTCAAGTCGGTCGTATGAAGGCTTGTTATCTGGCCCATGAAATGGGTGGATAGGTCAGGAGTTGCGGAAGTCAAAATTTGTGAATGTAGAATGAAACTTACACCCATTACACCCTTGTATTTGATCGTCTTTCCATATTTCTCCGTCCACTTCTGATGCAACGCGGTACTATCCTGCCACCATCCATCATACACACAGAGGGCCGAAGATGGTAAGCACACGACAGAGTATATTATTCGGCGGACACGGCTCACCGAATTGAACATCTCCTTGAAATTTCCAAAAAATATACTGTCGCTCGGTGGACCGGGGAGATCGCGAATCGAAGAGGTCAGCTCGGCGTACAGCAACTCCAGCGCCTGGTACACGCAGAACAGGATTACAGAGCCTCCAAGGGCCAATCCGAGTCCCTGGAGTGCCCATAGCATAAGCGAAGGGGAAATCATAGTCTGGAGTGGTTGCGATCGCTGGGTATTAGTCTGACTTCAAGATATATGATTCAAGTCAAGTCAACACGCAAGTACAGATGCAATGAAAACGCGAAGGTCGCCGCAGTAAGACAGATAACCATCCCAAGTCCGATTAGCTGACCTCAATCCACAATGAAATATGGGGTTAGTGGCACCCCCGCCAAGGAACATGTGTACAAGGGCCTCACATAATTTTATGCAGTACTCAATTGCTTTTCTCTCCTTTGAATCCTCCTCATATCACACTATCCTAGAATAAGGCTACTTACATTCGTGCAGGCTACCCAAGCTACACACCATGGACGAATCAAGGGTCTGTTATTCAAATCCGGGGAATTGAAACTCTATGTATACATCACAGACTCGTTCATATACCAAGTCCATGAGTCCAGGAAATGCCAAACACGCCATTTTAACTCTATTCTAACACATCTCGGGTGCATTAATAGTCCAACAGTTATCCATTCCACGGCGCCTGCCCTTCACATCCCCTCATCTTTTGGGTTCACGCAAAACTTAGCTATAGAAGGTTCGCCGCATCGATGGGCAGTGGATATTACCACTTGGAAATGAATATATATTCCATCTTATTTTTCATCATAAATGAGGGTATATTCGCAATATCGCAGAAAATTATATATACGAAATACAGATACCAAATTAGATCTTCCTAATCACTGTTGGCGAGGCGTACGAGGAGAGGCATCTGATTCTCGTCCTTCCCTGATGCCGTCAGTAAAACTGGTCTGTTTACCATACTCGCTTTTTTCACGATATCCTTCGCTGGTACCGCGAGATCAAAGTCGAATGCTCGCACGAGAGTGAAGATTAAGGCCTTCATCCTATAATCCCACGTGTGAGTGAACGAATAGATATTATCGCCGATTCAGGATGGGCTTACTCGATAATTGAAAAACGATACCCAATACAAGCTCTAGGACCACCCATGAATGTCATCATATTTCCCCAGACGCTCGGGATCGCAGATACGGCTTCTGGGAGATTTTGCCACCGATCCGGACTGGAAAGAGATTATAATTCTTAAAAAATAGAGCAGAGGAACGGATAAAAACGCACTTGAACTCCCAAGCATCATCTCCCCACAGATCCTTCGCCTTATTAATAGCCATAATCGGAATCATGATCATCTGACCCTTCTTAATCGTAACCGTATTATGTTTCTTTCCGTGCCTATCGACGTAAGGCTCGCTAAGTGGAACGACATCGTCTTTGACAGCGGCCCTCATCGTCGCCGGGACAGGCGCATGGAGACGGAGGGTCTCGCGAACTACGGCGTCAAGGTACGGTAGGCTATTAAGTTCATCCATGGTCGGATTATCAGTGGAGATGGTTGACAGTTCATCGCGGAGTTTATCTTGGACGTCACGTTTTTGGGTGAGTGCGAAAAGCGCCCAGGTAACGGCGACGCTGTCAAAGAACGTTGATTAGCGCCCATGATTCCAATCACTTTAGAACTCCATTTTCGAAAAGCGTACCTGGTCGTTTCATGACCGGCGACCATAAACGTCGGAATTTCTGCAAAACAGATGTCATTGAGGTGCTGACCTATATTATCTTACAAGCAATGCTTACGAGCTAGAACGTCTTTATCGCTTAGACGTTGATTTTCCGATAAATCAGTCGCAGAGTTAGCGCGGACCAGAATTGAGAGCATATCCCTAGCGCGGCTCGACTTTTCGTTTTGCATTGCGTTGGAAGCTTTACTATCAGCAAGGAGTTGGGCACCAATGCTGAACATCGTTTTACTAGCTAAATCGCATTCTTTGTCTCCTGGTGCTGGCTGAAAACGAGAGATGGTTTGGTGGTCAGCTGCTCAGCGTTCAAGCAATATACTAGGTACATTAACACACTCACAAGGAATCTGAGCGCAGGGAAAAGTTCTCTGATTGCCTCAACAGGGTTGAGACTCTCGCTCGTACGGAACATGACCGCGAAGGCTTCGCTGAGTTCGTTTTTCTCCGGGGAGTCTGTTAGAGAGTCAAATTTGTAGTTGAACCCTGTTTTCAAATTTGAGAGATCCACAATTTATTATAAAGGAATCACGAGGCTAGAGCGTGAAGTCGAACCTGCAAGTCCAATGACATCGAGCGTCGTCCGGCTGAGCTAGGACAAGCCGTCGATTTTCGCTGTGGAGTCATCGGATTGCTTTCCAGTTTGATTCACTATTTCTTCGATCCATCTATCGCGTAACTTGTAGGAATAAAGGCGGTCAATAAACAACTGCTATTCAATCTCATTTGGGTAAACACACTTGAATTGATTTCTCCACGAATACTTCAGTGAGCTCTCGAATTTGTTGCGGCCCGAAAGCTGGGTTCTAATTAATTGAAGCGTTCAGAACAACTATAGGGGGGTGTCTGGATGAAATGAGATAACGCACGAGCAGCTTGCGCTGTCAGTATGCATAAGCTTCATGTCAGAGAAAATGATGGGACAGTGAGGGCACCTGGAGTTTATGCATATCTCCTTCAACAATGATAACGCCTACAAAAACACACCATCCGTTATCCATTATGAATTGATGGCCGCGAAACCTGGAAATTGCATACCTTTACCCAGAAGACGCTCGAGGTTGTAGACCGCGCCAGGAGGCTTTTGGTATATCTGAGTATTTACAAGGAAATGGTTCATCGCTTTCAAGTCGGTCGTATAAAGCCACGTTATCTGTGATAAGTATTCCGAAAAGAACATGAAAAACCTGCGAAAGCATGAAAGGATAAGACCTACTCCCATGATACCCTTAAATTTAATCGTCTTTCCATACTTTTCCGTCCACTTTTGCTGCACCACAGAACTATCCTGCTACGATAGTGGATCACGAAAATTCGAAGACGATAAGCATATGTCAGAGTCCATGATCCAGTAATGCGCGACTCACCGAATCAAACAACTCCCTAAAGTTCCCAAAAAAGATATTCTCGCTTGGAGGGCCGGCAAGGTTGCGGAGAGGCGACGTCAATTCAGCGTACAGCAGCTCCAGCGTCTGGTACATGCAGAAGAGGACCACCGAGCCACCGAGCGCAAGCCCGAGTCGTTGGACTGCCCATAGCACAAGCGAAGGCGAGATCATAGTTTGAAATTTGGGTGCAGTTGCTGTTGAGTTGCTGCCAGTTACAGTTTTTTTGAAGTAGAGCAGCAAATATACGATTTGATCTAAGCTTCGTGGAGTTCAGCGTGGAAGTATATATACAAAACGCAAGAAGGTCGTAGTGAGACAGGTAAAGATCTGACTGCACTGCGCACTGCGCTTTTCATGGGAATCAGCGTTCAGCCATGTTCACAACTGTGTTTCTGGGCAGGCGTACGCACGGGCGCCGGTGCCGAAAGATATGACAAGACAAGCAACTGCGGGCGGTTTGCGGGAGGAGGGATTCTTTTCTTCTACTTCGTCCGTCAATGCATCGAACATGATACTATCATCATCGATATTTGTACAACCTCCCTTCGGGGCCCGTCTAACAGTAATCAAATTTAGAAGCGCGCCTATGTATTTTCGAAATTTACGGCCAGTCCTCAGAATTTGTGGGCTCCAGCCTAGAGACCGCTGGACGTCGCACCGACCTGGTCGAATATTTCTGGAGAAAATATGGGGAGGATACTTGATGTCATTGTTCTGCCTTCAGGCGAATCTCGTGAGCTCTGCGACTTTGCTGACTCTAAGCTGCGCACTGCGTCCACATTTCTGGGGTGGGTAGGGAATCAAGTTTATCAGATGTTTATCACGACCATGCCGGAAGTTAAAAGGCTAGAACCTAATCTACCCGACATTGTCCTGTATGTTGCGTATATCGCCGCTGTTATGACCTGCGGTGGCATCATAAACCCAGACGCGGGGAAGGGGCGACGAAAGGAGGAGGGAACTGGAGGGAGTGAAGAAGAAACGAAGGATTCCGAAATCAGAACAGGCAACAAGGTCATGTGATATTACGGCCAACTCCGGCGGCTGGACTTAAGCGATCGACGCATGTTCGTCTGCATGTCAAAGAATGCAATGATTTAAATTATAAGAGACTGAGATCTATGCACATATGATGTATGGAATTTTTCTCACTCAATCCACGAGATTGTTCATATTTTAAAAAGGTGAAAGCGTTGAATGGGCAAAAAGTGTGAAAAGTGTTGCGAAACCAGTTTGAAATCGCTTAAAAAGCAGCTCAAAAGCCAAAGCGCTGAAAAGGGTTCTCAAAGAACTTGTGAGTTTACTGATGACTGGGGGAGTGGATATTACTACTTGGAAATGAATATGTGTTCCATCTTATTTTTCATCATAGATCATAGACGAGGGTATATTCGCAGTATGGCAGAAAACTATATATACGAGATACAGATACCAAATTAGATCTTCCTAATCACTGTTAGCAATGCGTACGAGGAGAGGCATCTGGTTTTCATTCTTCCCTGATGCTGTCAGCAAAACTGGCCTGTTCACGATACTCGATTTTTTCACGATATCCTTCGCTGGTACCGCGAGATCAAAGTCGAATGCTCGCACGAGAGTGAAGATTAAGGCCTTCATCCTATAATCCCACGTGTGAGTGAACGAATAGATATTATCGCCGATTCAGGATGGGCTTACTCGATAATTGAAAAACGATACCCAATGCAAGCTCTAGGACCACCGATAAATGTCATCATATTTCCCCAGACGCTCGGGACCGCAGATACGGCTTCTGGGAGATTTTGCCAGCGATCTGGACTGGAATTCAAATATAAAAATTGAAAATGACAGAGAATGCTGGAGGAACGGACGAAACGCACTTGAACTCCCAAGCATCATCTCCCCATAGATCCTTCGACTTGTTAATCGGCACAATCGGAATCATGATCATCTGACCCTTCTTAATCGTCACCGTTTCATGTTTCTTTCCGTGCTTATCGACGTAAGGCTCGCTAAGTGGAACGACATCGTCTTTGACAGCGGCCCTCATTGACGATGGGACCGGGGCGTGCAGACGGAGGGTCTCGCGAACTACGGCGTCAAGGTACGGTAGACTGTTGAGTTCGTCCATAGTCGGATTATCAGTGGAGATGGTTGACAGTTCATCGCGGAGTTTATCTTGGATGTCACGTTTTTGGGTGAGTGCGAAAAGCGCCCAGGTAACTGCGACGCTGTCAAAGGATGTTGATTAGCGCCCATGATCCTGATCACTTCGAAAATCCGTATACGAAAAGCATACCTAGTCGTTTCATGACCGGCAACCATGAACGTTGGTATTTCTGTAGAACGAAAGCTATTGAGATGCCAATCAAGATCATCTTTACAATCAATTCTTACGAGCTAAAACGTCTTTATCGTTCAGACGTTGATTTTCCGATAAATCAGTCGCAGAGTTGGCGTGGACCAGAATCGAGAGGATATCCCTAGCGTGGCTCGACTTTTCGTTCTGCGTTGCGTTGGAAGCTTTACTATCAGCAAGGAGCTGGGCACCAATGCTGAACATCGTTTTACTAGCTAATCCAGATTCTGTGTCTCCTGGGGCTGGCTGTATGCGAGAGATAATTTGGTAGTTAGCGTACAAGCAAGATATTAGGTACATTGGTACGCTCACAAGGAATCTGAGCGCGGGGAATAATCCTCTGAGTGCAGCGATAGGGTTAAGACTCGTGCTTGTACGAAACATGACCGCAAAGGCTTCACTAAGTTCGTTTTTCTCCGGGGAGTCAGTCAGAGAGTCAAATTTATAGTTGAAGCCTTCATTCAAATTCGAGAATTTTATAGCCGGTTAGAACAAAATCATGAGGTGAGATGAAGTGTACGAAACCGAACCTGCAAGTCCAATCACATCGAGCGTCGTTCGGCTGAGCCAGGACAGGCCGTCGATCTTCGCCGGGAGACCTTCGGATTCCTTGCCAGTTTGTTTCAATATCTCTTCGATCCATCTATCCCGAAGCTTTGTGTTACCAAGCTAATTAATACAACAGTCATACTATTATGTAGAGAACACACCTGTATGGACTTCTCTACGAATATTTCGGTGAGTTCTCGAATTTGTTGAGGCCCGAAGGCTGGGTTCTATTGAGCAAGGCTTTCAGATCCAACAGACATCGTGGGCATAAGGGTGGAGTCGGACAACGCACGAGCAGCTTTCGCTATAGATCAGGGTGTGTTAGCTTCTTGTCAGAACAAAAAATTGGATAAATGTACCTGGAGTTTATGCGCATCTCCTTCAACAACGAGGACACCTGCATCAAACACATCGTTCGTTGTAATGAAAGTGATCATTATGAAGCTCAAAAATGGCGCACCTTCACCCAGAATACGCGTGAGGTTATAGATTGCGGCTGCAGGCTTCTGATATGTCTGAGTGTTAACAAGGAAATGGTTCACAGCTTTCAGGTCGGTCGTATAGAGCCTCGTTATCTGGTAGTCAAAAAAGAAGGTAAAAAAACTGCGATAGAATGATAGAAGAACTTACTTACCCCCATGATACCCTTATATTTAATTGTCTTTCCATACTTCTCCGTCCACTTCTGCTGCACCGCAGAACTATCCTGCCACGATGAATCACAAACGCAAAATTCGAAGATAAGCACACGACAAGTCCACAAATCCAACAAACCACGGCTCACCGAACTAAACAGCTCCCTAAAGTTCCCAAAAAACATATTCTCGCTTGGAGGACCAGGAAGGTCGCGGAGAGGCGACGTCAATTCAGCGTACAGCAACTCCAGCGTCTGGTACACACAGAAGAGGACCATGGAGCCTCCGAGTGCAAGCCCGAGTCGTTGGAGTGCCCATAACACGAGCGAAGGTGAGATCATAGCCGAAAGTTGGGGTGTGGTTTGCTGCCAGTTATAGTGATTGAGATACGTTTCTTCGAAGTAGAGTAGTAGATGTACGATTTGATCAGAGCTGCGTGTAGTTCAACGTGGAAGTACAACCCAAAATAGAAGAAGGCTGTTGTGAGACAGGTAAAGATCTGTATTGCACTGCGCACTGTCATGGGAAATTAGCCATGTTCACAACTGTTTTTTTGACAGGCGTGCGCGCGTGCGCCCGCGCCCGCGCCGAAAGATATAACAAGACAAGCAACTGCGAGCGGGTTTGCGGGCGGGGGGATTCTTGTCTTTAAGTTCATCCATCAATGCATCAAACACGATATCATCATCAATATTTGTATGGCGACTTCCCTTCGGGGCCCGTCCAATAATCAGATTTAGGAGAGCGAGCCTATTTTCGAAATTTATAGCCAGCCCTCAGAATTTGTGGGCTCTAGTCTAGAGACCGCTGGACATCGCACCGACCTGGTCGAATATTTCGGGAGAAAATATGAGGAGGAAACTTGATGTCATTATTCTGCCTTCAGGCGAATCTCGTGAGCTCTGCGACGTTGCCGATTCTATATAAGCTGCGCACTGCGTCCACCAGTTCTGGGTCGGACAGGGAATCTATTTTATCAGATGTTTATCACGACCATGCTGGAAGTTAAAAGGCTAGAATCTAATCTACCCGACATTGTCCTGTATGTTGCGTATATCGCCGCTGTTATGGTTTGCGGTGGCATCATACACCCATACGGATTGAATAGCTCTGAACATACGGCTTCATAGATTCGCAAACACTCCTTATCTCTCCGAAATGAACGTAAGAAAAAAACAAAAGATCGCATTCCAATGTCGTGTGTAGATATTGTTGGAACACACGAACTCGTCATAGACAACACAAGTGTATGATGTTGCCAATGAACTACGTGACCACATAATGATACACATTAAATATGTATGAGAAAAAGAAACAGACAGACAGCGCACAAAAACCACGATATCGTATAATGCAGTAATGTAGTTGAGATGAGGATTGTAAAGGGAAGGAAAAATGATATATGCAATGATGTATGGGATCAATCAAGCTTTGGCGGAAGGGTCATATGAATGAAATAAATAATGATATTTGGAAAGAGAAGAGTGAAATGATACAATGCCACCAACGAGCCCAAAGGAAAAGAGAGAAAAAGAAATCCGAGAAGCGTGTTAAGTCCATGAATTTTGACGAAGCCGGAGATTGTTCTGCGACGAAGCAGGAGGGGAAAAGATGGTGAAATATACAAGGTCGTTGTCATATTTGAAGCGGGGAAAAATCGTCGTCAGATCATTTTAAGTTTCGTCGTCGTATATTCGTAGCCTGGAGTTGATATAAAGAGATATCCTAGGCGGATACAGGATATTGTCCAGAACATTTTTGGTTTTGTAGTGGTGGCGGGGCGCTTATGAAAGCACAGGCGTCGGAGGGGTGACTACGGTGATGGCCGGCTGCGCGAGTCCCAGGCGCGAAATCGTCGGCGTCAGCGAACCACTTCGATTCAACGCGATGTCGTCCATACTCGATGACCGCGACGGCGAATACTGCAGCTCGTTCCCCTCAAAAGACTGCATCGACGGCAAGCCAGAAAGGAACTCTTCAATATCCGACGCAGAGTGCGTGCGCGGCAGTTCAGACACATCCTCGAACGTGGATCCCGGACCGGTGAAGAAACAAAACCTGAGCAGGAAAACAAGGTCAGTAAGGCATGAAACATCAGCGAAAAGGGTATAACCAACGCACTTGTTCAGGAAGTATCGGTAGTGGGTCTCAGGACTCATGTTCAGGTCCTCAAAAAACTCGATTGGCGACGGGGAGGGCGTACTCTCCCGGGACGAAGACGGTGTCACCATCGAAGGGGTCGAAAGCTCGCTGCTGTCCGCATAGTCAGGCGAAGGGTGAATGAGGTCGTCCGCACCAGTCCTCTTCAGCGAAGGATCCATGGAAGGGAACGAATTATACCGCACCGGGGAAGACACCATGCTAGTCTCCGAAGGCGAACGAGGCGAACGAGGCGTACCAGGGGGCGTACGCTTCAAGGACGACGGCGGCAACGCCAGATCGAAGTATCCCCGCTGGTGATTCCGTCCACGCGTCTGCTGCTGCTGAAGTAAAGACGAGTTGCTCCCCTCCGAAGGCAAAAGCGGCCGGGGACTCTCAACTTGGAACGCGTCCTCGCTGGGATCCCGGGGTGAACCCAGCGTCTTCGGCACATACTGCTTCGTCGGCGTGCGACGCAGTGCATAGGGGTCAGAGGGGCTCTTCTGCGGCCACGGGATGGAGCTCGGGTGGTTGGAAAGGGGGAAGGACTGGGTACGGCTGTGCACTGCGTGTATATGCGCATCGGGGTTCCATGGGCGCTTCGCAGACGCTGCGAAATCGTACCGCGAGGCGAAGGACGCGGAGGTGCGGAAAGTGTCTCGGTCTGGCGACGCGGAGTTCTGACGGAATCCTTGACTTGAACTGCTGGTCCACGACGCGGAGGAGGAAGGAAACTGGTATGTGTTGAACGCGGGTCCTGTACGATCCTTGGTGTTGACAACTTTCTCCAGCTTGCTTCGCAGGTCCATCATGTCCGTCGAGGCTTCGTCGTCCGACAGCGTCGTGGGGCGTTTGGTCGGGGGTGTGGGTTCCTCCACCTTTGCCTTGGTGAAAGTGACCACATAGTTTTGTCCCCCGTTGTTGTCCCACATTTCCCTGCCCTCAATCGAATATTTCACCGCCAACACCAACGTCTTCCCTTCGATACGCGCCAACAGATCATTCAACCGAATCGCGAAGCTGAAACGGTCAAACTGCGACGACGGCGAGTCGAGGTATTTTCCAGTCACCTCGCTCGTCGTCTGCCACGAGTCGAAAGTAAAGCGCACCGCAATCCACTTGGAGAACGCCAGGTTACGCACGCGCACCTTTCCGAGGATGCTCGCGCCGTCTGGGGAAAGGCACAACTCCTCCAGCGCCACATCCTCCGTGCATGGGGTGAGCCGAACAGGCATGTTGGCGACCTGCATGACGAGCTTCTTCTTCGGCTGCCCCGCCTGATCCGTTCCAAAGATGAATCGCGGAAAGTCGCTATCTGTGCCACTGGTGTCGTCGGTCGGACTGCCGTCGCGCGATACAGCAAGAGGTTTCTGCTCGGAAAGGAACAGTTTAACGTGCTCAAGCTTCGAGTCGAAATGGACGGCCTTGCTCGTCGGTGTCGTCGGCTCGCTCTTGCTGGTTGACTCCATCGTCAGCACAGACAGGCTACCGCTGCGCGAAGACGACCGAGAGGATTTAAGGGACGACTTGACCACCTGACCGGACTTCTTTCGTACCATCCTGGACTCTTCGAAGGTCTCGCACAAAGCGGACGCCGACTGCGACCCGGACTGATATGTGGCGGTCTCCGTGGAATGTGAGACATGCGTGCTCTCTGAGACGTTGCGTGAGGTCGCACTGGAGGCGCGAAGGGACATGCCAGGCGTGTAGAGGAATGGCCTGGACTGGGTCGGTTGGGGCGGCGGCTGGACGGCTTTGGAGGGGAATGCATGCTGCTGAGACGGGGATGAGACAATGGTCAACGTGGGCATGGGGGTCGACAATTCGGGTGGGCAGACTGCCCCGGGAGCTCGCACGCCGCGTACCCGCCTTGTGCGGATGGTGGGCCGCGAGGAGCCGCTTGAGCTCGAGCTCGACTCCGAGTCGTTTGTGGCAGGCGCGACGGTGGTGATGGTCGTCGAGCTTGAACTAGAGGAGTACGAGGAAATGGAGGAAGTTGACATGGACGCCCGCACAGGAAGAGGCATGGATGGCGAGGAGGACATGGCGGGACGCGATGAGGACGTCCGGCGAGGGATGAGTGGCAGGGGAGAACCAGCAGTGTTGGCACTGGGCGAGAAGCGGCGGTCCTGTGTTTGGGCCATCCTGGAGGACTGCATGGTCATCGTTGCGATCATCTATAACCTGCCGGGTGGGTATAGGAAATCCTCTTCTGTGGGATGAGCAAGGCGGCTGACTAAATTTTTTGCAGCGGGCTTACTTATAAGTCTCCGACAAGGGTGGGCGAGCGTGCGTCCTTAATAAACAAGCCTGATATGCAACGGCGCGTAACAAAATGATAAGACCCCTGGTTGCGGCGCAGACTGAGGGAATGTTTGAAACTACGCGGATAGGAAAAACCTGACATAAATGGTGAGATGGGCGATTGGGCGTTTCGTTCATTGAGCGCGCACTCACTGAAAATCTCCTTTCAGGCGGTGGGTGGGATTGGATGACTGACTGGGACCGACACGGTATATATATGTCGGGTGGGAAGCCCAGACAGTGTATCCGTCAGCGTATCCGTGACTGGAAAAAGAACGGGGGAGGTGGAAAACTAGAAAATGAAGTAGGGAAAGGCGAGATCGAACGACCGAGGCTGAGGACGTATATTTAAAAAGCCCAGCCAGACCACAGCCAAGCCTATTTTTGGGCCATGTTACCGGACGTCTTGCCTTATTGGGGATACCGTCTCAAACCTAATCTGAGTATGTTCGCCTTGTTCCTGGCCTGCTCCCCACAGTCCACGGCTCGCTGTCCCCTTCGACGCGTTTGTTTTACCCGCTTTTCTATCCAAAAAGCGCCCCACCACCCCGCGCTTCCTCGCCCATCGCAGCGCGGCCGCGCACCTCCCTCTACGGCGGGCTATCGTATATCACTGCTGATATCTCTCCTTTGGCAACTGCGCCTGCCACTGAGGTCATCGATGATGGTATGATTCGTATTGAATCACAACGAAAGGTGCAATCTGCTCTTTCGTAAGCAAGATCATTTTGCTTATTTCTCGCCAGTGGGAAGGCGCCGTAGCCGACCCAGTGAAGTGAGAGGTCACTAGAATCAGGCTAAGCCGCATACCTTTCGCTCGACGCTTCCTTATGCTTCCTATGTCCACATTTTCTCCTCCATGAGCGATGAACATTGATTATTTTATTTTTTTGCCAAGGGTTGTTGTATGATAGAACCTCCTTTTCCGCCGCGTGAGTTCCATTTCTTTGCTTACTTGGGACCATTCAAAAGTCCAGGCTTGCCGCTTCGGGGCCAGTTTTAGAGTTGTAGAATGCTCACGTCCAAATCTTTGGCAACCATCAGACCTCCACAGAAGGCCTCCATCAAGTTATGTCTATGTTCAGCCATGAACGTTCGAACGCCTCCATAACCTAACGATTTCTTCCCCCTACGCTTCTTCATACTCGTAAATAAATTCTGTTTATCTGCGCAATTGCAATAAATTCAACAGAGATAGAGGTTCTTCCATTATCAAGAGCCCGAGTATGTCGTATGGATTAGAGTATTCTCGTCCCATATGTATGTTGTCGGCTTTACAGCCATATTTCCACGCTCTCGTTGAGCAGGTCACCGCGGACGTCATATCTTACAGCGAAAACTCCACCGATGAGTATCTTTTAATGATACTTTCCCTGCGATCATAAGAAACGTTTCCACGCGACCTAGCTTATTTGTTCTAACGCCGCTGCTGAATAAAGCGCCAGTGAATCCGCCGGTTCGAACGGCTGGGTCAGAACAGAAACAAAGACAATGGATGGTATCTTTATCGCGATAAGCATATCGAAAAATAGGTTCAATTGAACCCTCGATAGCGCGCTTCCATCTAGGTGAAACATACAATTCAATGCGAAGAACTATCTGAATTCTGCGATCAATGCCACTTGCATAACGAGCGACACTTCCACTGTATACAGATGAATTTAGTCTGGCTATGTACTGGCTCACTCCATAAACACTCTATTACCCCGCACTCGATATGGAACTCGCGAGCATCATTGCGAGCATCATCTAGTAAGGAAAGACGTACACAAATACGCACCTGGGTTGGCGTAGGAGTGAGGCGACATCGGATAACGAACATTGCCCACTCTTCATCCTACCCACGGAACCAATTGATCGTTGATCGCCATTGGTGGAGGTCGCGGATGTCTGGATCTGGACAATGTTGTCTAGAGTTGTTTGGTCGGGGTCGGCAAAACGGTCCATGGATCCATCCACTCACCTTGCTCATCGCAAGTTCCAGACCAGAGTCCACGAATGACTGTCGTGTTTTTCCAGAGCTGCCAATGGGAGGCAGCGGCAAGCGGTACGTTGGCGTGCATGCAATCCTCCGCGAATCGCGAGTGGAGGACTGTAACGCACATGCGAAGCGCATGACATCGCCAACCCCGCGGCACCAGAATTTTTCCCTCAATTCTCCAACTATTCCAGAGTTTCCCGGTTTCCGTCGATTCTCGCGTTGTCTGTCCTGGTCCATTATGATGATGATGTTTGTGACATATACCACAGCCCATTCATTCACCATATCGCCTTTCGCCTTTCTCATCATCTATTTTTTCCATCCGTTGTTCAGTAGCAGCTCTCCAATCCCAAAGTCACGGTCGTAAATCCTGCTTAGTAGTCGCTTCGTGTTACCCGTCTGACCGATGCCACCCAACCGACGAGACATCCATGATGATGTGCCAGAGTCATTGATGACGGACGACCCCATTCATTCCGGAGCCTGACCTTGCATAGCCTATGAGCATCTGCATGATACGATGTCGTTGGACTTGTGGGGAATATTCTTATCAGCCCGGAGCCATCCTAGTCGTTCTTGAGTTCCCAGGTGGCAGAACGTGAGCAGGCATGCAGTAAAAGTTTAACATTACATAGTCTATAAACTACCACCTGACTTCGAGTTCTGCGTTCAAGTCGCATCATGATTTACTGGATGACGAATTTCACTCTAATATTAATTATACTATAGCGAACGCAAGAGGCGATTCATGCCGGCGGCTGCATCAAAGCGTAGGTGGCGTGCGCTAGCGCACATACGCATTCTTGACTTGGATAATTAGCAGTACAGAGTGATCCATGGAAATAGATGCATAGTAGCCTATCGTACCACCTACGCAGTACTCTGGGTTGGCACATCTATATCCCTGCGAAAAGAATAGATAGACTTAGTCCGTCCATTACAACAAGGATCTTCGTGAGTGGAGCTGAGCTGCGCATAACTAAGTGAAGTCTAAATTTAATGAAAGTTAAAAAAACAAATCCTCGGAATGGGCTACCTTACCCGCTCCAACTACATAGTCAAAGACAAAGCCACTTTTAAGACCCGGCCGGTGGGTGTATACCCCGGCTAGTGACTTGGAAGTCGGAAGGGGGAGCTCTCAATGGGCGCTCTTGCGATGGTGATGGTGACAACACAAAAGGGTTCCAGCGCTTGTGCGTGCGACCGGACGAGCGCGCTCGGGGATGGGGATGTACACGATCAGAGGGCGGCGGTGCGGTTGGTACCATAAAAGTCAACAAAAGCGATCCCGGCAGACGTTCCCAAGGTCCGTTCATTCCTAACCATCATACACAATCATTCGCATTCATTCTTTTTCTTAGCGGCGGTTTAGTTGAGAACACTGAGGTTAACGGTCGAAAGTGCTTTGAATGCGAGGAGCAGGATAGAGCAGCTTGTTTTTATCGTATATTTTAGAAACAATCAAGGCGGCGGCGCCACGCACCATGCAAAAGCGTATGGATATCCAATTTCGGTGTTTGGGTTCGGTGTTTCGGCGCTTTGTGGTAATTTGAAGTAGGTAAGGACATACATGCATATATGATAAATATATACCCACAATTTCTGTGGCGCCCCCGCCCCCGCAAGCAATGAAGCAAGGTGATTGAAAACCTTGAAGAGCGGCTCCGGTGAACAATCCACCGGACGACGGATACCTAAAACAAGTTCGCGTCCATAACGCCGATAAACACATATGGAAATACTTTCCCTTACTACGATGATAACGCACTACGTATGATGTAGCTTTTCCCCGAAGCTTTTGAGTTTCACGACCCCAACGCGCCCTGCGTGATGTTTTCACATATTAGTGAAGGCGCGCATGGGCGGTGGTCGGCCGCCGTCAATGATACAACGATTAGACTGGTCTCGTAAACGTGCAACGGTAAGACAGACCGTGGTAAAGCTTCACCGTATTTGTTGGACTCTCTCAGAATAAAATGTAAGGTTAATGCACGCGAGTTTAGACAGCTCCTGGTTTACCGCGGCCCAAGGTGCGTACCTGAAAACGACGTCGGCGCCTGAAGTAGTGTTGCGTCTGTACATTCTGACTATAACATTGCGCGTATGATGACTTATCGTAAAGTTGACTGGATTGGCGGAGCATGGCGCGACATCTCGATATGTAGACAGTTGATACAATTAGAAAGGAGGCGCTGAGCTGGGGGGACCTACATGAGCAATTGGCGCTCCGTGTGAGCTATTGTCTTCCCGGTAAGGTTCAAAAATAATGTAAAAAATACCTGGTCAACAAGCGATGTTGAATAGTACACGTACTCTGTCATGTCTGGTAGACGTTTGGCAGTTTTATCGGATAACAAGGGTCATTTGATCAACCTTTATCTGGTAGTCCTCATTCTCCTTCCAGAGTCAGCCTCAATAAACGCTACGTGCATTGTTGATTTTCCTCTCAATGTCCGTTGATGGCATTATACGCGGGCGCTTAGCAGGCGCTTAAGCTGACTAAGCTTATTCCCACCAACTTGAAGACAAACCAGCCAACGTATACGATAAATACAAATAGAACGGTGTATTTTGTGAGTTCAAGACAGTGTTCTAATTGAATCAAAAGAATATTCAAGTAACCGACGGCTGAAAATCCGACTTCACAGGGATGGTCGTAAGCATGCGGTACTTTCCGCGGACATCCGAGTGAAGTCTGTTCAGAAATACTTCCCAAAAGATCGCGGTCGCGGAAGACGATCCGAAGGTACCCGAAGCACCTAGTTGTTCAAAGTAATTCCAAGGAAGACGTGCAGGGCTTAATGGAGTGCGAACGATTTTTGGCACAGATGTAGGATAAAACGTATCATGTGGGGCTGCTTCCTGAATAAGCTTGACATGAACGGTGTTTTCTAGAGAGAAAACAGACACTCTCTATATGCTATAACTACTTAGAATACCAAAACCTACCTAACGGGTATCAAGCTGCCAGTATATGGTGAATATGATCGCCGCCAACCAGTTGGCACTCAGGAATATCTGATTAAACGCTTGAATCGCCAGCGCGCTTTTAATACTCCACTAAGTATTTAGATAAGAACCATCAATGAAACCCTTTAGGTGAGCCGAATTAACTTTTCATCTATCCTCGAGGCTGATTTCAGTCGCACCAGCCTGGAAACTCCCACAGATTTTTCCCTTCGTCTAGCGTGAGCGTACATCTGCTTGCCGTGGTGCTGTCAGGTTTTTATGACACCTTAGTATGATAGATTCAGCCAATTTCTTTAACCTTTTATATTAACCCTAAAGCTAGTGCATTGTTTACACATTTTGAATTGGTGTGCAGGTTGCCTGAAGACTAGCGCGCGCTTATGTAGCCTCGATTGATCTGCACGGCGTCATCCCGGTGTTCTGCCTCGAAATTCAAACAACGCGATGCAAAATAATGACGTTCAGCTATTTACCTCACAAATAATCGGGGAAACGGTTTAGTGAGCCGGGATAATGCAATACTTGTAGATATCAAGGTCTAGAGGCTCTTCTAAGAATTTACTCATGCTTGCCGCTGTAGGGCTGATCCTAACGTTGAGACCCACTAGGGTGGCGTTTCTGAACGGCAATTTCAGATGTCCGTGCACTATATACAGCCCAATTAGTTTCAGATATCAGAGTAGCGCGACGGTGTATTAAAAAAATTGAATCCACCATAGGCAATAACAGCCCCAAGGAACGTCAACCGCATGATCATCAACATGGAATTCGTCGATGATCATTGTATGTGGATGTCGTCTGATGATAGCCTCTTGAGATGATGACTTGCCATCTCATCTGGGTACTTGGCAATGAACTGAGGAGCTGTGCAGGCGTATCGTAGCGCTTGAGATGGGTCGACGCATCCATGTCAATGAGTTAACGACGAAGGCTAATTACGTCCCTTCGAAGAAGAAAAAGACAAACGACTGCGGGTGTGAAGATTTACATCGAAATGGAAGCTTCGAAATTTTAACTGACATCGGAGGTTCGATTCAAAGACAGACTAAAATAAACCAGAATGAATAAACGACTGACTCGACCTTTTCTTTGTACTTACATATTTTCGAAAAGCCCCTATCGGCGGAAGACAGTACGATTTGTACTATTCTGAAACAGCCACGTAATGGGGTAGCTTACGGAGATCAATGCCTCTGCGTCTGCAAACGGGAAGTTGGAAAAGGATTGCCCTTGAGGACAATCAAAAAGTGAGATTACAACGTCAAATTCATCTTCAATATTCAACATCTGTTATATTACAGTTTCTAGTGGGTGCCCATTTCCTCGCAGTGGCGCACCGTACAATATGATACACATGGTCAAGAGTCCTACAAATGGAGAAACCTGGGAAGATACATACATAGTCTATACATCCAGAATGTGGGGGGTATAAAGATAGATGAGTCCAAATGAGTGGTATATGAATGGGTAAAGAGCTACTGAAACACACAACCAGTTATCCCTTGGGACGAGAGAAGAACCATACACATGGGCAGATAACAGGGAAACAAAAACAATGGAAATAAAATCTATGTCAAAGGAACAAAATTATGTCGATCATAGTTAATCTCAACATGTGGAGGAGGGAGCGTTTTCCGAAGGCCCGGATGAAGGGGGGAATTGGTGTTTTCTAGATTTTTTAACAGAACAGCTATAAAAATGCCGAAGACGGTCAATCACCAGAACTCCAGAAGCCACAATGAAAAAGTTCTCACCTGCAAGGGGAATAACCCGCGACATGTTGTTCAATGCGGACAAAAGACTCTTGATACAATGATCAAGGTACTTGACCGTGAATGTTAACGCAGAAGTTGGGCCACTGAGTTCCATTTTTTTGTTGGCCGTATCCAACATTCTATGGAATACCTTGACGATGGAAGACCAGCACACCTAGAGAAGTAGATGAGAACGATCAGTTGTTGCAATCGGAGATAATCAAGTAAGAGAAGCGCCTTACTGATAGGACTGGGTCAAGGAACAGATAATCGTCGTCAGAAAGCTGGTTGATCAGCTCGACTACGTTACGGGCAGCCCGAGATATTTTGAGATCCATAGTGTTATCCAAATGTAGGTGGATTGTCGAGGCGATAATCAGAGACTGCACCGCATATAAATCACTGGTGTCGATGAACGATCCTTCGTTGTGGTTTGATTCGCGCATTGCGTAGGGCTGGACTAGCTCAGACAGTCGAGAAAGAGCGATTTCGGTATTACGTCGATACGTCCATGTGGCTTCATCTTTCAATGGGGTATCTAATTCACACCCAATTTTGCAAATTAGCCAAGTCAAAATTTGTCGGGGAAATCATAACTTGGAAACGCACTGTGAACTCGCAGGGAGTGGTCAAAGATCGCTGAAGCCATCGCCTTGAGGGCCGTGATGGAGACCCTTTTTGATTTAAATTCATCCGGCTCAAAGAGAGCGTGAATCGCACTGTTTCCAGCGACGATTTCCTAGAACACGAACACAAATGAAAAATCAGATCATTTCAACCTAGCCGAAAAGGCGCGCAAACACGCGAAACATACGAATGGAGTACCCTCTTCCACAGGAAGGGGCGTGCTGATGTGCCGACACGAAATGGTGTCGATATTGGCGGATGCTACGCAACACTCGTTGTGCGACAGCCAAAAATTGTGTATCGTGTACAGTTGCCAGAAGATGGCAGACCGCTCTAGCCAGTTATGGGGCGTCATGTCGACTGTGTATTCGGGCTCGAAAGGAAATGTGGCGGAAGGTGAAACTTGATGAAGGCCGGCGTCAATAGCTACTCGCTTTGCGGCGCACAGATGTCGGTCGCCCTCGACGGTGCGGTTGGTGAAGTAGAAGTATTGCGCGAGGAGACACAGCGCCAGGACGGTATCCGTCGGCTGCTCCAGGCTATGCATAGTGCGAGCGACGTCCCGCAGCGTCTGCTCCAAAAGCTGGCTCTCGAGCGCTGACATGCGCGCAAAGAAACTCCCCATGAGATAAATAGCGCTCATCAACGCAACATTGGGCGGGGTATTTTGGTACGCGCTCGGGGACGCTGATGGATCAAAACGCGTCGTGTTTGAATAGAAACAGCACTGTTTTCGGTGCAATATGAATGTTTGAATGCTACGATAACCAAAAAAAAACTTGTCAACGTCTTTTGACAGTGCCACTTACCATAAAGCGTACTTACAGGAGCTCGTGAACCTCGCGTGATTTGATCAAAACTGGGCTTGACTCCTGCACTAGTCGTTCCGAAACACCATCGTAGATGGATGTGTCCGACGAGTCCGAAAAGGCACCCATTGTAGTGATAAGCGGTTGGCCATTGATATCAGTGGTTATTGGTATTTCCAATGTCGTGGACATGCTTGGGTCGAACGGCGTAGGCGACGCGGACAATGAGGAAAAATCCAGGGGTGAGTCGAAACCGAACTGGAAGGAAAGCGATGAGAGATCTTGGGCTTGGAACGCAGGATCGAAGTCGTTCGTGGTTGCGTTCCAGGTGGTCAAGTCGAATCCATATCCCGAAGGGTCGGACACCCTGCGGTCCACATGGTCGACAAAGTCGTCGCTGGGGGCCAGCCAGGGTGCAGAAACGCTGTTGGCGGCCGCCTGAACAGGGTTCGACTCGAGTTCTTGGACTTTGGCCTGCAGCGCCTCCATCTTCTCGCGCAGAGATTGCGTGCGGCTTTTCCGGCTACTATCGTCGTATTTGCACTCTTGGCCTCGCCTCATCGTGTTGCATGGGCTGCACACAGGGCGCGCGCCATCGCATCTCTGAAAGGACCAAAGCGGCTGGGGTCAGCTTCCCCGCAAGTTTGCAAGCAGTGTGTGTCGATCCACGTACCAACTTCCGCCTCCTACAAGCAGCACAAAGGAGATATGGAATCGATCAGGGTCAATTCACCGGCTTCCATCTCGACAAGGACGATCCACGCACCGACATGAAAGACAGGCAGAACCGCGGCGCAATATCCCGCTTTGCTCGGATTTTCGGGTCATAGCTGGACTCTAGTAGAGAAGCAGTAGTGGGGAAGAAGTGAAGAAGATGAAGACCAGAAAAGGGACTCCAAGGTTCCTTGGTTTATATATCACCGATAAGGACGCGTTCGCGTCAGGTTGAAACAGTAACACTGCGCGTGGTGTCCTGGGTGTTCTGGTAAAGACCAGAAATGGGAGTCATTTTATGACACACCGGTTAATCATAGCTCTTAAGAAATTGTGATTAAAAGCCGTCGGAATGACAAACCCACAAGGGTGGAAGGGATTGAAGTCACCTCAGCCGTGAGATGAGTACAAAACGTGATCTCCCTTCCGGGGTTTACTTATCAACGAGATGTCATGACAGGTTTGGAGCTCATCGGAAGCCAATTTCGCGTGGACTCGGAAATCGGCGAGGTGATGCCATGGGCAATTTTTATCCTTCGTGCAACCGTGCTGCTTTGCAGAGCAGATTCAGCTGTTGAGTTGAGATAGGCTCTAAACTTATTTTGGCACTCAATGGGTAGGAGGGAAAAAATCACACCGAGTTCAATAAAAACCGGACTGAGGTCGATCGACATCGAAGTCGACGCCCCGTTGATCTTCGTCTGGGAAAAGAATAAAATAAAAAAGAATCAGGCCAACGTTTCTGTTAAATAGATCATCTGACAGTGAGAAAATGAAAATGCTGTGCCAAAACCAATGTACGCAATGCGGACCTGGAATGCCCGCAGCGGCATCGCTTCAAAAACGTTAGCGTTGTGATTCGGAAGAAATCGAATTCTAAAACGGATATTTGCCCGATGCGCGGAAGTGAGTGTCTATCTAGAATATGCCACCGTGTGCCGTCTACTTTTTGCCCACAAAGATTGACCTCAGGTTATCCCACACGACGCTGGGAGATTGGGCAGCATCGATCCCGTGCCAGAGACCCTTGGCCTTGTAGTAATCCACAACCGGACCGGTTTGAGCGTGGTAAGTGGCAAGACGTTTGCGGAGGGTCTCGACATTATCGTCTGAGCGCTGAATAAGCTTCTCCCCAGTCACGTCATCAACACCAGTTTTCTTGGGCGGGCTAAAAAGAGATTATTAACGAGTTAGTCAAAGCTATACCATGGCCGAGTCAGAAAAATGACACCGACTTGAACTCCTTGTGGTATGTACGACCGCTGGGAGCGTGAATCAAGCGGCCAGTGATACGCGAAATGAGGAGCTGATCATCAATGAGCAGTTGAACAACGGAGTCGAGTTTCTCCTTGCGAGCTTCCAGCATTCCATCAAGCTTCTGAGCTTGGGGCACAGTTCGGGGGAACCCATCCAGGACGAAGCTGTTTGATCGCAAAACGTGTCAGTTTTGACATCGGGGCGGTAGAGAACGCGTACGAGAAAAGCGGTAAGCGCATAGTCTCCTCAAGCCGACAGTCCAGGGAGGTGTAAGTCCGCTCCGTCCGGGGTCAATGTATTGGGGTGATATTCGCGCGTCCCGGTAGCATGCGGCCGAAGTAGAGGTAGTAATAGCTCACCCGTTCTTGCAAGCCTTGTTGTTCTCCAGCTGATCCTTGATCATGCCAACCATAATATCATCAGAAACGAGTCCTCCGCTATCCATGATCTTTTTGGCTTGAACTCCGAGGGGTGTTTTGGCTTGCACCTGTTCACGAAGCATATCTCCAGTTGCCAGGTGGCAGACGCAGAACTCATCACGGATTCTGGGTGCCTGTGTGCCTTTGCCTGATATCACACACACAGTCAGCACTCCAAATATCTAGAAGAAGTAAAGTGCATTCACCAGCGCCAGGGGGTCCGACGAGAATAGTCCTCAGTTGCTGAGCTGGGGTTTTGGCGGGGGTGATGGCATCCTTCGCCTTGGATTCCAGGGACGCGATCTTCTGGTTCAGCTGAGTGACCAGCGACTTGAGATACTCTAGCTCTTCTGACGCGCCCATGGAGGAGGAAATGTGGGGAGAATGAAAGAAAGGAGTGGACAACGGCGAACCCGGTTGAATTTGCGTGTCAAAAAGACGAGTACCACTTCGGAGCGTCGGAGTTTAGGCGGCGGCCCGGAGTGCTTCCGCCCCGGACGCCGACATTCTCCGAGCGGGATGCCGCTCGGCAAGGCGCAGGCACACAACGCCAAATACTGCGCGTACGGCGAAGCGCGATCGTGACGACGTGGAGGCTGCTCACCTCTCTCACAGACCATGTTCGCCCTCAAGAGGGTATTGCTGCTCGCTGTTGGGCTGGCAAGCCTCGTATCAGCGACATCGAGCACAGGAAACTCTGTGCTCGTCGTCGTAGAGCCCAAGCGCCAGGACGATTTCTCCATGTTCTTCGAGGGGCTCAAGGGTTAGTGGTCGATTACTCTCCTGGCTGCTTTACAACGAGTTGAACACATGACAGACCAAGGGTACGAATTGACATTCCGTCAGCCAAAGGACGAAAAGCCCCTCATCGCAGAGTACGACGTCGCTGCATTTGCACACGTCGTGCTCTTGGCATCCGAAACCAAAAGTAAGCGCTCAATTGCACCCAGGCTACATTCAATTTCTAATTTGAATTGGGTAGATTTCGCCAAAGATATCACACCACAATCTCTCGTGGACCTCCTCAGACTCAAAACCAACCTAATTATTGCTCTATCAACAAAGCAGACACCGCTGTCCCTGCTCGCCCCCGAGTTCTCGCTGATTCTGCCACCACCAGGCACCCCTCTCATCTCCTACTTCCCGAAACGCGATGAACCCGCCAGTTTGGTTCCAATTACCCCCACAAAACGGGACGCGACACAAATTATATCCGATACTTCAAAACCTATCTGGTTTTCGGGAGTCCCACAGGCACTTGGATCTAACCCGCAACTCGTCCCCATCCTGCACGCGCCTGCAGAGAGCTTTGCGTCCGAGATCGACGGTGGTTCCGCAGATGCACTCGTTGATTCGGCAGAGAAGGGCGGCGAAGGTCTTTGGGCCGGCAGCCAGCTCAGCGTCGTCACCGGCTTCCAGACTCTCGACGGTGCGAGAGTGACCTGGGTAGGCGGTGTGGATCTCTTCAGCGACGAGCTCGCACAGAAGGTTGGCCCCGACGGCTTGAAATCTGGAAACGCGGCATTCGCGCGTGATATCGTCGCGTGGACTTTCCAGGAATCCTTGGTCCTCCGCATCGACAAAGTAGAGCACCACCGCGTGAACGAGACAGGCCCGAGCGAGCTGTACACCACCAATGACGAGCTGGTGTTCAACGCGTACATCTCCAAGTTCAACCCCAAGCAGGGTTCTTGGGAGCCGTATTCTGGTATCAACGATATGCAACTTGAATTCACGATGCTGGACCCCCACATCCGCACCGCGCTGCCCCCAGTGCGCAGCGTCCCAGGCAAATACTCAGTCACCTTCCGTGCACCAGATAGACACGGTGTGTTCAAATTCGTCGTCGATTACAAACGCAAAGGGTACGCCAACCCATCTCTCCCTCTCCAAAAAAAAAAAAAAAAAAAAACCAAATCACTAATATATAATTTTATATCTTGCCAACATAGCTGGAGCCATCTGCACAGCTCCGTAACAGTCCCCATCGTGCCCCCGCGCCACGACGGTTACCCGCGCTTCCTCTCCGCCGCATGGCCATACTACGCAGGCGCGATCAGCACCAGCATCGCGTTCTTCCTGTTCTCAGCGCTCTGGCTCGCCGGCGAGGTCAGGGAGTCGGCGAAGCGGCCGGGGAAAGCGGGTAAAGCTGAGTAGTCTATTAACCTAGTGTAGGGGAGGGGGGTGTTGTATGTATTTATTCAACCAAAATAATTCTTTTGTAGACAATCGATTGAATGAATGAATGAGTAGAAGGAAGGAAATTTTTTTGATACCCCCATTGACGATGGAAGGAGTTCCGCCCCAATGAATGGGATGGTGATTTCTGATTCACTCACATTGTCGGCTTGGTGAGCAGCGAAGGGGGCTTGATTGTGGTTTTTCGCGTCACAGCGTAAAAATAACCCCAGCATAAAAATAGCGCGAGCGCTCGCCTTGGAGCGCTGGGCGGTGATCTTGGGGCCCCTGTAGGTAAGTAACGATAACCTCACTGAGTCAAATCCTCAACATTGTATCAAGCCGTTTATGTACAATCAAAATTCAATGCATTTGTAAATAGCATCCCCGAGACCGAACTATGATAGGGAACGATACCGACCCATGGCCATAATCGCTGGCATAAACACTATTTCCAATTCACTCGCTCTCTCGTTTACCATTCATCGTTTCATTTCATTCTTTTGTGACAGCTTTAATCCCACTTGGGTTGGGTTGGGATCATTTTAGTTGATGGCGAGGGAATAGGACTGCGTCGTGAGCGTGGCGCTCCCTGTAAGCCGTATTGACCGGGTGTGAGTGCTTCCAATAGGATGTACGTTGACTTAGACGGAAGGGGGCAATGAAACTCACCGACGAATGGCTCGGTTCCGGATTGAGCTTGGACTAGGAATTGGTTGCTCGGGACGCCTTGGCTAGAGACGAGGTAATCTGAGGTACCGATAAGCGGTCAATAGTGTTGATTGGTATAGATAATGGCGAGTTTTAGCATACTGAAGAAAGGCTTGAGATCTTCGTTGAAGTTGGTCATTTCGGAGGGCGCGACGAAGGAGAAGATGTTCCATGATCCTACGACCCCTTTGAAGAGCTTCCAGTTCAAGCCGTTAATGCTACAGATTGTAGATGAATACGATCCAGAGAGTCATGGTATTAGGAATGTCGAGGAAATGCACTTACTTTACGGTACCGACTTGTGACCCAGCAGGAGTAGCTCTAAATTTCGAAATACGATTCAGAAACGCGTCAATAAAACCTCTGTCCTAACACTTTTTTTTCGAGAAAGACCCTTACCCTCCGCGAGCGCTCAACCAAATCATACTGCATCAAAAAGAGCATCATCTAAAGTCAGCATCTCCTCTTCACATAATACATACTTATTTTATTTTTTTAAACGTACATCTCATACGTCGAAGCCGACGTGGCGCCTGTCGTCCCCGCCGTCTTCGAGAGCCATAAATCATACGACACGTCTGCAACGAGGTTCGACGAAGCGGATGAGTACGACCACTGCCAGGAGGTCGGGATGGACTGGATCGATGCGAGGGTTTTTCCGATGCCGGAGCGAAGGTCGAGGTTGGCGTCTGCGTCCATGGTTAATAAGTGACGAAAAGACACCTGTAGAAGACGGGAAGGAAGATAACTTACAGCTCTTCACCTGCGTCGGAGCGCCAGACCATGCGTATGTGGTACGCCATGAGACGCTGTTTCCGTTGGCTGCTGTTGCCTGGGAGCTTTGGCTACCTGTCGGAGCAACGAAACGTCAGTGCTTTGAATACTATTCAGCGCGGTAAGGACTACCGCTTGGGTCTGCGGATAACCCCCAGAGGTTGTTGCCGAGTATGAACCGGCTGTCGCATGAATAAATTCAGCAAGAATTTAGAGAGGAAAAGGCGGAATAGAATATTCGTACCCGTTGGCCTATACGCGACATTCAGGTCACAAAGTCAACGAAAGCGTGCCCAAGAGACAAACCAAAGTCGTACCTCAGTCTCAGTAGCATATTGAGCAGTTAAAACAGCACCCCGCTTCTCGAGGTTAACATCTTTGATAGGAGTGGCGAGCACCCAAGCAGAGGAAGCAACTGCGGCGAGAGCGAGAAGGATTCTCAGCGCGAACATCTTAAAGCGTTGATATAACAGCTGTAGATTGCCAACCAAAACCAGAGAGAGCTTGGCGTTTTTATAAGCCAGCAGAGAGAAGCTGTTGCTACGGAAGCATTTGAAGTGGTAAATCTATCGAGGAAATGGCGGGACATGACGCACCTGGTGCGAGTAGTGTGCCATTGGGCAAGTTTTCGGAAGAAATGGGTGGTCCTATTTCAAGGTTATACCGATAGTTTACTTCTAGACTGGCGTGCTATTGTGTTTCGAGGAGGGTAATGAATATGAAGGCATGATTTTCCGGGAAGTGGAGCACTTGACGCCTAGTCGGAGAAATGCGAAGGTCAGAATACAAAACAGTCAAACGGTCGGGTTTTCTGAAGTGTTACGAAGGTCTCAACGTGATCTGACAAAACGAAACGGAAGTGTATTCTTTACTATGAAGCAGGGTCAAATTTCTGTTAATCCAATTGAACAACAAACACTATTTTAATTAAAATTTCCGAGTCTAGGATGAACCACGGCAGCGATCGCAGCAGGTGCAAGGCGCATCCACCACATCGACTTTCCACGACTTCGGCATTCCATCGTGCAAGTGCGCAGGAGGGTCATGGTGCTTTGCCGACTCCGCCATCTCCTTAAGCACCTTGGGCTCCAGCGTCGAGGTGCTGAAATACATTGTCGATCCGTCTTTGTAGGTGACCGGGATCTGGAGCGTGCCTTCCTTCTTCGAAGACCCGCCTTGCAAGGGAGCGTCTGGGTCGACGTACCCGTCGTCGATGACGGAGCATTCTGCGCCTTCGCGGCAGAAGGGTTTGTGGTTCTTCCAGTCGGCCTTTTGGCATTCTTTGCTGCAGTAGCTGGGTTTCTTGTCGGGGTCGCATTTGCCGGAGCCTGTAAAGATGAAATTAGCGCTTCTAAATAGCTGGAAGGAGAGGATGAGGCCTACAACGCGAGAGCAACCTGCCAGTGTCGGCTTGTATACCGCACCCTGCAGCTGCACAGCGGTATCGGAGTGGGGCCTTGCGCCTCTTCATCGCTTGCTTCTTCTTTTCCTCCTCGATCTGCTTGTCGCGGAGCTTTCTCACTTGGACGATGTCCGGGTAAAGAATGCGGATCTGGCCGATCGTGCCGATCTTCTCGTTCAGATCGATGAGCGTCTTCGAGAAATCAAGAATGGCGTTGCAGAAGTATTTACGATTGGGGTCGGCGCGACGCGAAAGTTGGATCGCGGCCTTCGTGTGGTGGGCCGCAGCGCACATGAATCGGTTCTTCAATATGCCGTCCTTGCGCGAGTCGACGTACCACTCTATGAGAGCGGCGTGGACTGTTGCTTTGAAGATGTCAGATGCTGCTGCGGAATCGAGAGCTTTGAGAAGATAAACACGAGAAAGAGTGCGGTCCTGGTTGCACCCAGCGCCGAAGCGAAGCCTCATCCCATAGTCGAGCGCTGCCTCGTGATCACCGTTGTCTGCTCGAGCTCTGAGGACGGCCTCCGGAAACTTGACAAGTCTATCCTGGAGCAGCCTGATTTCTTTACCCATCTCGGAGATGATCGTAGCCGATTCGGAGAATTGGTTGATGGGGCGCGCCTCCATGATATGGCGCACGTAGGCAGTACAAATGTCCCACTCCGTCTTCTTGCCCATGATGACAGGGGGCGCAGCCTCCGTCGTTTCGGAGAAGATGATGCTCTCCGGGATGATCATCTCGGTCAATTCCCATCCCGTAATCCCGTTCCTGTTCACTAATATGGAGAACTTTGTATCGAAGGCATCATCTGCGATGCTCCTGATAGCGGGAGATGGTTCCACAATCTCGAGAGACGAGTGAATCCCGATGCGCCTGAATTCCTCATTGACAGCGCTGCGTAGAGCCTTATCCGGAGTGATCAGCTTCCACGGTGCGCTTGGGGGCGGCCCCCTTCGTCCCATGTTGCTCAGGAATGTGTGCATGATCGCTCTCGCGACTTCAGGAGCTGCTTCGCGGCTACACTCGGGGAAGAATTCCAGGCCGTTTTTATTTGCTGGGAGGCCTGCTGGGAGTGGCTCTAGCCAAGGCGTTGAGCCGAATGTTTGACGATGGGGGTGCATGATGTACAGCGCATGGTATGGATTCGGCTCGAAGTGCATGTAGCGAACGTCAAAGTACCATTCGTTAGGCTTGTCCGGTGGATCCAATTCCTTGCGAGGCAAGTCATTGAAAGCCTGTACCAACTGATTCGTTGATCTATTCATCTGGAATCTGAAGATATGCTCGTGCGATATGATCGATTAGAGGCTGAGAGGGAAAACTTGGGTGGTAGCAATGTACAGGAGTTGAGTGGGGCGAAAACTGAAGATTTCTGGGCTTCGTAATCAGTTTAAAAGAGTGCAAAAGTCTTTCACCGAGTGAATAGATTCAGCGCAAGAACCTCTGGTTGACAGCTGGTTATCCTCGGCTGTTTATGCGGGCCGCTCCAAGCGCTCCATTGTCCTCCGCATGCGTTTGGCGCACTAGCAGCGCTGCCTCGATTCAAGTCATTTCATGTTTTCGGAAACAAAGAGATAAGGGTAGAGGTATAGATATGTCCAGTACAGAGGACGAAAAGTGTGGTGGTTGAGTTGACTCCGAGGAGGCAAACCAATTTTTTCTCACATATGGACGCGTTGTGTACACGTGTCGTGGGTCTCCTTAAAAGGCAACTAAGTACCTACTGATTTTACAAGTAATGAGTTGCCGATTTCTGCTTTGTCTTGACGTCTAAACACTAGCTAAAGCTTTTGTTACCTCTAACTTATTTTCCGCGACCCCTCTCCCCATTTACGTCCGTGTCCAACATGAACCTATTAGACACGGAGAAATGTCGCGAAGCTTTCAATCCCGTGTCCGAACGGACCACGCATTGTATCTTTTCTCGGGCCTAAGTATGGGTACTGTAGAAAGTTGTTCTATTTCCTCTTTTAAATAATTTAAATGTGCAATTATGAGAGAGAGAAAATAGGTAAATTTTGAATCTGAGGGTCCCGACAAAAATAGAAGTCCAAAAATAAGCGCCAGTCGGCGATTTGGTGGTGATTAGAGATGATTGCACGTGTCGTTGTTCGCAGCTAACTTAACTGCCAACCCCGTGTCCAACTTGAACTTGAACTTGATCGTATCCACTTTCTTCCTTTTCAGATCGAGCGCCTGTTGCTAATTCTTGATTGGATCATGGATACTCCAAATACCACAGACTTGGAACAACCGTCTCAAAGCTTTCTGGCCCGCCTTCGTGCTGATCATGCAGCGAAAATCCAGGAGGTTGCGAAGTTGACAGAAGTAGTGGCGAAGCTGCAGACGGAGCTCATTGATGTCGAGTACATGAATGAATCTCTCAGAAATCAACTCAGCACTGCGAAAAACGAGATTGTTTGGTTGAAGAAAGCAATGGTTGCTGGGAACGCGAAGGTATGCTCGACTCGAGTCGCATTGCGTTTTGACAGACAGAGGCAACTACAGGAAAATTCTTCGCAGTCACCTACAGTTTCTGTCAATAAAACTTCTCAATCTCCGTTGAAGCGCGTCAGTATCCCATTTTTTGTAGCTGAAAAGAAATCTGAAATTGTTGATCCTACGGAAGGGTCGTCCCACTGTGTCGGAGGCCGTAGATGTTGTGGCACCTCCCACGAAGAAAGCCAAAGGAAAAGAACGAGCTGAAAATAATGTATGAACTCTTCTCGTTCAGTGACTTCTCTGACAACATCGATAGTCCATTGACTACCCCATGGATATTGACATTGACTTCCACCGTCCATCTACCAACACGGAGCCTACAGCCTCAACTAACAAGGGCTCGTCATCTATATCCGAAGAGGCATGTTCTGCTGCACATTGTGTGCTTAATACATGCTAATTCTACATTCAGTCTTTGTCAAGATCTCTCTCGTTGCCAAACCTCATGGCCGATCAATATCTCCGAGTACCAAAAGCGCGAGCTATCGACGCAGCGCCATCTGACTTGGATGTCTCTCTCAACTTTCTACGCCAATGTTATAGCGGCACTTCTCACCAACCAAAACTTCATGGTAGTCAATATTATCTGCCTGGTCAATTGAATCGCCCTATGCTCTTCTTAGACTCGCACTTGAGCCCACACATGCCTAGTCTTCCGGGGGAAGTAGGACTAGTTCTGGATTTCCTACTGCAATGGCCGACGAAACAATCCTTTTCTCTCTTTTCTAAGAAAATGGATTATGAGACTGAAATGTGGCGCTATCTTGGAGAATACAAAATAAAGAGTCTAGCTATATTGCCAGGCCTTCACTTTCGAGAGCAATCGCTGATTGTGAGTAATTATTGTCTGACAGTTCTGCGCGTCCGCCTCATTTTCTTATGCCATTTGTTAGGCCAAGAAAGAATTTGCTCGAGACTTTTTGAAAACGCACACTTCGCAGTTCTCTCGTGCTGCTCGCGCACGGATCGCCCTTCGCCTAGCCTCGACTATCCCGCACGAGAATAAGAACAAAGAAAGGCTTCTCATCAAGAAGGAAGCTCGGGCGATCTACCAGCAGAGAGGGAAACCTCTGTCGGAAGAAGATGTCATAAATGCCTTTTCGAATGGAGAAGAGGTTTGTCAATTTTAATATCTCAATGAGCAATGCATATATGCTGACCCTGTTTTTTTTTTTTCACAGGAAATCAAAATATACCGCCTCTACTGTATGGATTATGATCGGACGTTTGCCAACGATATGAAGACCCAATTTGATTCATACGATCCTACTAACGAAGTCCACGTCGTCGCAGATGTGCCGCAAAGCGAGGAGGAGGGGGAAAATGATGAACTTGACGATGAAGATGACGAACAAGCGGGGCGGGATATTTTCTCACTTGCGAACTTTTTTTGACCGAATACTCGGAATTCCTTGCGTTCGGAATTTGGCTCTCCTGGCGTAGGCGTAGGGATTCTGCTTCAAGCTCTCCATACTTGTACCCCGGCTTCGAAACTCGGCATCTTCACCGATATCGTTTACCACCAAGGGTAATCCGCAGACTCTTTTCAATGTAAAATATTGTGTATAGATATCATCTTGTATACTCGTGTATAACTTTGCAATACAGGCTTAGTACTTTACTTTGGCCAGTCGACAAAAATCGACAAAAAACTTGTCGAATTGCCTTTGAATCGGCGCCACAAACCCGTATCAAATGCATGTGGCCCGCCGCTACAACCCAGACTTCATTTCGAGACTCATCCCCGCAGTGCGCACGAAAGAAGAGGGTTCTGGGGTTCTGCCAGCATTGCACAGCAGCTGGCATGCGAAAGCGTTCCGGCCAACCACTGTCATCCCTATATCCAGCGATGTCGTCGGAATTGGCGCGGAAGTTCGTTTCTTTTAAATACCAGCTCGTTCAGGCAAGAGGAACGGATACTTTATCCACCTTATTTGAAAGTATTGGATTCAGAATCATCAGAGACGCACAGAGCGAGCTGAACGTCGGCAATTTCGTGAATTAGCATCTCGGGTAATCTTTCTGACTCGATGGTCCAGACAAATTCATTGACTTTCTGGCAGATTGCTTTCCTACCACCACCGTCGACCACCCATAATCCACAAAGATGCCAACAGATCGCAAAACCAGCACGCCACGCACAATCGTGATCAAGCTTGGTGAGCCGCCCACCTCCATTTCCTTTTTCAAACACCCCGCATCTCTGAACGCGTCGCACACACACAAACAGGCACATCCTCAATCGTCCATGAAACGACCCATCAGCCTCTCCTCTCCACACTCTCGGCGATCGTCGAGACCGTCATCGAGCTCAAGCGGAATGGGCACAAAGTCGTGCTTGTGAGTTCGGGGGCTATTGGGGTGGGGCTGAAAAGGATGGATCTGCAGAAGAGGCCGGATAGCCTGTCGGGGAAACAGGTGCGTCGCGTTACCTTCTCGCATACGGTAAACGCTCAATGAATGTAATGCGACGTGTAGGCATTGGCGGCGATTGGGCAGGGACGGCTGATTGCGCTGTGGGATAACCTGTTTGGACAGCTCGAGCAGCCGATTGCGCAGGTGCTGTTGACAAGGGGAGATATCTCGGATGTATGTGTCTTTCCTTTGTGGGCGAACGTTGACGGCTGATTCGTTGTGGGTGGGGCATAGAGGACGCGCTACCTGAATGCGGTGAACACGTTCAAGGAGCTTTTGAATATGGGTGTAGTGCCGATTGTGAATGAGAACGACACGATTTCCGTCAGCGTGAGTTGGCTCATTCAGCTAAGTGTGGATGTATGGATGGTAGTTGATTTGGATTTGGGGAACAGGAAATTAAATTTGGAGACAACGATACTCTGTCGGCTATTACTTCGTCTATGGTGCATGCGGATTATCTTTTCCTGCTCACGGATGTAGATGGTTTGTATACATCGAATCCGAGGAAAGACCCAGAGGCGAAGCAGATTGAGGTGGTGAATTCAATAGCGGCTATCCGTGCTCAAGGTAAGTCGGGTCTTGGTTGCTTGCACAGCACTCAGATTGATCTAACCTTACATTCCTAGTGAGCACAACGACATTGGGGTCAAGTCTCGGCACGGGCGGGATGGAGACTAAACTCATCGCAGCAGACATCTCCACCGCCGCAGGTGTCACGACTATCATCAGTTCGAGCAAACACCCTGAAAACATCTTCGACATCATCGAATACGACCTGCACGTCAAGCGCCTCGCCGGCACCACGACAACAACCACACTCAAACGCCCTCCACACACCCTCTTCACCGCAGCCCCAGAGCCAATGCGCGACCTCAAATCATGGACGAGTCATACGCTCAACCCCTCGGGGAGCATCATCATCGACGCCGGCGCGCACCACGTCCTCTCCAAACGCGAATCGGGTGGACGTCTACTTGCAGCAGGCGTCATTGGCGTCGTCGGCCCGTTCGCGGCGGGCACCGCTGTGCGCATCGTCGTCCGCCAGCGGCGCATCGGCGCGGAGCAGCGCGAAGAGGAGCGCCGTGCGTATTTGCGCGCGCTGGAGACGACGAGACCAAGTACACCGAATTCCGCGCGCGCGTTTGAGGCGATGCAGCCGGTGGAGGGCGGGGGTAAGGAGGTGGAGGTGGCGGAAACAATAGATGGAGAAGTGGATAACGGAGAACATGGAGGTGAGATCGGGGAGGAGGTTATTGAGGTGGGTCGGGGGCTGGCGAACTATAATTCTGCGCAGATCCTGGCGGTGAAGGGAATGAATAGGTATGTGTTTGATGATTTCTTTCTGTTGGGAGATGCTGATCAATGTATTGGGTTTTAGCTCATTGCTACCGCAGGTGCTTGGGTACGCGGATTCGGAGTATGTGGTCGAGAATATCACGATTCGCATGCCGTTTTCCCCACCTTCATATGCATAATGGATTCTATTTCAGCTCTCGCTATACCACCGCATTCTCACTTGATTTTAGACCTCACGCACACGGCTGATGTTACTATTCATGTCACGACCCAATATACATTCTTTGCTTGGATGTGTTTTTGTCAGAAGCATCGAAGCAGTCCTACCGAGGCTCTCGAAAAGTGCACGAGCTGGCCGCCCTGTGCAATACGCATTGTCCGGGGATTCAAGGTGAGTAACCAAATGCTAGAAACCGCGTTGTACTTGTGCGCTATCGATATCCTGGGGCTTCGAATCTGCTAATAGATGAAGGGTTCGGTACTCAGCTCTCGTAGCACTGCAAGCAGAAGTGCATATATGCCCTTTATCGACTCGCTGCGTCGCTCATATCCCACAAATACATCGGTTCTGAAGTGCAACGCCTACAGGGAGGAAATGGGAATGCATCGTTGGCGGGACCACGGACCGAGCCGCATATATTCAACCTGTTCTGAGGGCTTTTTACGACTGCCACTCTTTTCTTGTTCATTGCCCTTCGTTCTCGTCTGCCATTCCGCCGTTTCGGTCTCTGTTCGCTCGCGATGCGCATATATTCAACTCTGTTACAATATTCCGTTCCGCCTCGTTTGTCTGTTTGCATTTCTCCATTATGGCTCCGAAGAAACCCCATAGTCTCGCAACCTCTCTGTCCATGGTTCCTCACGCTTCCAAATCTCGCCGTACGACTACCTTCATGATTCTCGATGCTTCGCTACTCTCCTGCTCGGAAAGCCCATCTCATACCATACAGGAATGCTATTGTTATTGAAGGCACTGGAGATATCTTGATCTCTGCTAAATGGCAGACCCTTCAATCTTCTGATGGCTGGCTGTTGGCATGTTCCTACTTCCATAGACAAACAATCTCATTCCCTGCTTCCATTCAAATGCCACTAACTCTCATGTCATCTTAGTTTTTCTAGGATAACTCGATTTCTGGCTCACAAAGATCGCCTTCGCGAACCAGAACTTCCAAAATATTATTTGCTCTGCAAAAACACAACCCATAACCATTTCATTCTCACTTTCCTTTATCTGAGCTTTTAAGGCAATCACCAAAGTCAAGACTTTGCTTTCAATTTACTCTTCTCCACAGCCACTTGACCGAGTTTCTGCTGGTCCTGAGGTTTTGCTCTTTTTTTCTTTCAGATTGTGTCTATGCCATTTCACTCATAGCCCTGAGCCCTTCTGGAGATGGAAGTTATTGAGGTGGGTCGGGGGCATGCAAATTACATTTCTAAGCAGTGCCTAGCGGTGAAGGTACACGTATTGAATAGGTGTGCACTGATAATTTCTTTCTGTTATAAGCTTAAGATGTTGATGGGTTTGTTTCATTTCAGTTCTCGGTATAGCACTGTATTCTCAGTCGATTTTAGACCTCACGCACATGGCTGATACTATTCATGTCCTTCCAACGCCCACACAACATATTCACATCATAAGTACTTTGTGCCATTGTGATTGGGTGCTGATTTTATCAGAAGCTTCGAAGATGACGGGGCTGTCGAGGCATGTTCTCGAAAAGTGCACGGGCTGGCCGCCCTATCAACATCCGCACTTAACGCATCTTTCTTGCGATGAACGTTTGCTCTTCGAGCCAATACACTTGCCCTGGGTGTTACGAGAACAGGGCTGGATGGGACCGGCAAATGACTCCGGTGGCTGTGGCGGGTATTTGCCGGAGTGATTTGCGATAATTTTTGTTTTGAACAGATCGCCTCCTTGCTCTTTCTCGTCGCACTCCCTTCTAGTCTTTCCATTTTCTATGCAATAGTTTATATTTTCATCTTATTACTGTCTATTCGTCATGTATCACAACAACTCTATCCGAATCCTTGCAGGTGAGTTATGTTGGTTTGGTCTGAAACCCCTGACTTACTCGTGTGCAGGGAATAGCCACCCTGAGCTCGCCCAAGCAGTGGCCGAGCGGTGAGCTGCTGTTGCTGCGCTCGTGGCGCATTGGCACAGTCATTCATGTCCACACAGGCTTAACGTTCCCCTCGTGCCCGTCACCGTCAAAAAGTTCTCCAACGGCGAGATCAACGTCAAAATCTCAGAGTCCGTCCGCGACGAGGATGTCTTCATCATCCAGTCCGGCTGCAACGACGTCAACGACAACTTCATGGAGCTCCTCATTCTCATCTCCGCGTGCAAGACCGCCTCCGCGCGCAGGATCACCGCGGTGATCCCGTGCTTCCCCTACGCTCGCATGGACAAGAAGGACAAATCCCGTGCGCCTATCACTGCGAAACTCGTTGCTAACATGCTCGTCGTGGCGGGGTGTGATCATGTCATTACGATGGACCTGCACGCGAGTCAGATCCAGGGATTTTTCGATATCCCTGTCGACAACCTGTGGTCTGAGCCGCTGATGCTCAGCTACATCAAGCGTCAGATTCCGGGATGGGAAGAGGATGGGATTATCGTCAGTCCCGATGCTGGTGGTGCTAAACGGTGCGTCCATTTTTTTCTTATCTTCTACCCGATTTGCGTAAGAGGGAACCCCTGGCTAATTATACATCTTTGTTCGAAAGCGTTACCGCGATGGCGGACAAACTCGGCGTCGAGTTTGCCATCATTCACCGGAAACGAAATGGCAAGTCATTGTCCGCCCCCGACCATATGGAGGTTCTCGTGGGTGATGTGAAGGACAAGGTAAGGTAGTCGCAGCTCGTGTCTCAGAAATGTGTTCATTACATTTTTCTAGGTTGCGATCCTTGTCGATGATATGATCGATACCGGCAACACCCTAACGTTGGCCGCGAAGACTCTGCACGAGAAAGGCGCGAAATCCATTCACGCTCTCATTTCACACGGTGCGCCCACTTCCTTATTTTTCTCTTTCTCTCTCACCCCACATCCCGAAACTAGGACTCCTGTCCGAAACGAATATGGCATTGATAGAAGCCCTGCCTATTGACCAACTGGTGGTACGTACCCCACGCGCTCCCCCAACTCCACCAATGTCGTCACTTTGTCACTCATTCAGCACTTCATCCAACAAGGTTACGAACACCATCCCACAAAAGCAGCACCAAAATCTGTGCAAGAAGCTGGTGACCATTGACGTCAGCCCGACGATCGCGGAGAGCATCCGCCGCACGCACAATGGTGAAAGTATCAGTCTCCTGTTTGGCGACTGGGCAGAGACGACGGGCGTCGAGGTTTTGTAATGCACACACCTCGTAACACAAAAACACGATTTTTTTTCTCGTTATGGATGGACGGTCGCCTGTTTTCTTCCCCTTTTACATTGGTGCTTTGTTCATTCGAGCAAAAAAAAAATCATCTACATCTGAACTTGTATATTTTATCACACTCACACAACCCAATCCAAGCCAACTTTTCATATCCTCTCTCACATCTTTTCTTCCTCTCCTCCACTTATGCGTGGTGTGGATACTAGACGATTTTTCCCCTTTCCTTTTATTTCTTTGGCTTGGTTGCGGCATTTATCATCATCATCATCATTGACATTTGACATGACTATTACATACTGACTAGAAATTTGAAAAGGACCCGTTCAGATTCGTATATAAAAGGAAACGTATTGTGCAGAAACGCGCTAAAGATTGAATGTATCCAAATTTCGAAGCGTCTTGTTTGTCGCGTTTTCCTTTTCTTTTCCTCGTCTCCGGTTGGGGGCGGGTGGGACGCCAGAGACAGGTTATCAGTGAAGTCATCTTTTTTTCCCGTCCGCTATCTCTTTATCTCGTATCTGAATGGTTTTTCATAGATGTTCCGGCTTTCACCTTCGTTCGTCGATGTGTACTTGCAGTTCTGGGAGTGCTCTCGATCACAGGCGCGCGGGCTCAGGAACAGGTCTACAAAGATACGATCTCCCTTTATTCTAGATAACCTTGTCGCTGTCGGAGCGAAGCAAAGTTGCAATGAGCCTTCCTTCGTGCACGTCTGCACGTCTTGGAATAACACCTACCTTGATGCTCTCATGGTTGTCATTTTGGGGGCTGTCTTGATCTTTCTCGAAGATGTGGCGTGGATTCTACGGTTATTGCTATCAGATTCATAGTGCATTGAAAAATCCAAACGCAAGCGTTGCCGTGCTCAGTTGAACTCTAATATCTCGAGCCACCAGTCACTTCACTCCTTGCTCTCGCACTGCACTTGTTTTTCGACCTCCGACATTTGTCCTTCCTTGGCGACCATCTAGAGGCAACTCCACTGGGATGCTAGAACTTCCCCAGAACATATGCGGCGTCATCTGCTCAATTCTTAATACAAAGGAAGTCCCATTTGTTATCAGCGCCGTTTCTTATGGGTTCAAGGAGGCCTGCTTCACTCTTTTGTAGAGCTTCAGAGTGAGGGTACGATTCTGGCATTTTTGCGCGACCATCGTTCAGAGGCTGCGTCTCGTCGAATATCTGCCACTACCCACCATTCTATGTCCTGAAAGGCATTGTACGTCGAAGATATAGATATATAGTTAAATCGACAACCATGGATGTTCTAGCAGCTCTTGAGCAGTCGCACGTTTCTTAGGATCGAGGCGCAGACATTTCGTCATGAAATCCGTGACGCTCGCCATGTCCTCTGCACTCAAAACGCGTCCCGTGTCCGAGATACACTTCTCGAATGGTTTTCGGGGATACTGGTCGAACTTCTTTAGTCGAACTTCACAAAAAATAAAAGGGATTCAATGAATCAAGGTACAGATGAAAGCCAGGACGATTAAAAACATACAGTCCAACCGGAAATAATCCAGGCTATATCTGCAACGTCGAAGCATATCTTCATGGAAGAACTCGCCACAGAAAAGGATCATCTGGAAGAGCAATACGTCAGTTTCCGATGCGTTATGTTCTTCGGATACCATTGGATAAAATATAGCTTTCTTAGTGAGCAGTGTGTAAATCTTGAAGGAGCAACAAGTGTTCAGTATGGTGTCGTGCCTTCAATGAGAACAGCGTACCATACAGCCAAAGGTCCAAATATCGACGGATTCATTCCACTCGCCGCCTAAAACGACTTCAGGTGCGCGTAAGCCGAGAGGTGTGATATCGTATGTGGTTTGATCATGAACGAACTGCGCTGAAAGCGAACATCAGCAACTGATAGTCAGGATTATTGATGAACTGGAAGAACGAACCGCTACCGAAGTCCGCAAGTGTGAAGCTACAGGACGGGAGTTCTTCAACTATAGGAAGAGAAAGCGATTCTGTTTTGAAATCCTGTGTAGACTGCGCTGAGGTTCGTATGTACGTGGGGGATTCTCGGCGACCCATGTGTCGATGGCGTCTGTTGTCCATTGAGGTCCCAAGTCAACCATGATATTGTCCGGTTTGATATCTATGCGCCATAAACAATCAAAAATTTGTGCCTCAGTGCATGGGCTGTAGAAAGCATACCTGTATGCGAAATCCCGTTCTTGTGCAGGTGAGCAATCCCTATCAACAAGTGTCTCAAGATACGCTTCACAGTAACGACTGGGATGAATCCATCTGGTAATGATAGTAGGATTTTCTGGACGTTGTTCTGGAAAAGTTTAGTTACAAGTCAAAGGTGCTCTCCATCCTCTTCGATACCGGGTTGGACGAAATGGGCCAAAAGGCCGGCACAATGATGATTGGAGGAGTCCCCTCGAGTCACCGATGATAAATGCTGGAGAACGTCCAATTCACGAAGCTTATGTTCAGCGTTCAAAACCGACGCATATCCGTTGAGGATTTTGATGGCTACATGTTTGTTGTGACTTAAAAGTGGATGGATGAATATACAATATTTCGGGAGAGTAAGGTCCTACATGGAGTCATGAGCGAGCCAAACGCTCGACGTTGTACCAAAACCCAACTTGGCCTGAAGTTTGAAACGGTTGCCAGGACCAAGCATTAATCCTGGTCCCCCTTGAAAGTAACCAAAGCCTTCCGATGCAGGTATACCCAATGGTTCTTCAAGGAAAGTGAAGTGTAAGGCGTCGGGTTCGTCCGCTGAATGTTGATTGGCAGCCAGAGACTCATGAGACGAGCTCGACAGACAAAAGGGAATAAAATAAGCACTCGGTGCAAACTGTGAAAAACAGTGAAGAGCGTCATCAGGGAAGACTAAATGTGACGCTGACTCATCATGTAGGCGCGCCTATTTTACTCTTCACGCCTTCGTTGGTCGTGGATGACCCAACTTCGTTCTGAAACGTCTATGATTTCTCAGGAAATTTGTTAAAGCGCGCTCTTTTGTCAAGACACGATCTTAAAGTATGTCGAGAAAACGTGGTAAACAAGGCTGATCATCAAAATTTAGCGCAAGATATGGTATACCGTATATATGTATTTTCTTTAGAAGAAAAAGGTCCTTCCCATCCTACTCGGAATCTGAACCAGACGACTCGGAATCCGAGGACGCACTTGCGATTGGCTGTATATTGGACTTCTTCCCCTGGAGATTTCTGACGAGAGCACGAACATTTGACTTATTTTGTTTTTTTGATACGATCGCTGTTGATTTTGGAGCTGGAGCTGGATTGTCCGAGTCACTGTCCGAGCTGCTTTTTTCTTTGTCCGAGTCTTCACTTTGGTTGCCTCCACCTGGAGGTATATAGCTGAGGAAGCGACTTTTCATATCATTTGCAAAGACATGATCATATTTGATACAATGCGCTCGGAAAATGTCAATGTGCTGTATTTTTTTCCCCCAGAATTAGCTCATTTACTGCAAAGTTAAAGCTCCTCTACCTCTTCTCCATTTGAATAGGCAGCAATAACGTCGTCTTCAGACACTGGCCTGCCCTGCCCTTTCTTAATCATAGTCACTTCCTTTTGAATGATACTTTGTTCCTCTTGCTTGTCATCTATGGGAATAATAGAAGAGAGACGGAGAGCAATGCGGGCGCGTATAAGACGATACGCAAAGATACGTCGCTGTTTATGAATTAAGCGTGCCCATCTTTGTTTGGCCTATAGGCAATAAAAGGGAATGAGCACGCCAAATGGTGTGGAGTAATCTAATGACATTACCTTCAAAGATTGTACTTTGAAACATTCTGGCGACATTTTTCCCACAGGGAAGAACTCGTACTCCCCGAGATAAAGCCAATCCGAATATTTGTACGAATTTGATGAGCTGCAAAAGAGGGACAGAGGAGAGCGAACTTGTTGAGGATCCAAGACGAAGAGTCCAGGACTTCCAGGACGAGTGGGCATACCAGGGTGTCTTGATAGCAAGGGAAAACACCTTTGACGAGGATTTAAACCAGGGGGATTGTTTTTGTTGAAATGACCGAAAAGAAGAGAGGTGCTCTTGCTGCCGCCGTAATTCATGGCTAGAAATGCTTGAGAAACCTTTAGGTCAATCGGGTGCGGGCGGATTTTAAGCGCATTCGCATCCCGCATATATGTCTCCACGAGGAATTTAGGTAATGTCAATTCTGTTGTGTTCTTCAGTTGCTGGTAGAGAGGGGTAAAGACGGGTGTCGACGTTTCAAGGATACCACGCACCTTTTTCCAGGTTGACGAATGTTGTGGGTTTATACACGACGATTCAGAGTTTTGAGAGGAATCGGAGTTTGCTCCTGGATCTGTTTCTTTCTCTGAATCAGACTCGCTGACGGCCAGAATTCCTTTGGTTCGAACTTTGGCACTAGTTGGACGGTGGTCTACGTCAGTAGATGTCGCGGGCTATAGACGCCAAAAATGAGGGATTCATCCACACTTGACAATGCTCAACGCACATCCTGTTCCCTTTCTTTTCGTCTGGCCTTCTTTGATGTAGGCTGAGGAACATCTAGGATTTCTAAGGACGGTGATCGCTCCTGTGTACGAAAGGCATTAGCCTTGGAGTAATATACGAAGAACATAGTCGTATACTTACACGTTTCAGTGATGGCTTTAGGTGCACAGTAGATATATCAGCAGCTAAAATTGAATAATTTTGCTGTAGCACACAATATCAAATGGAAGTCAATTCCACGATAATGCGAAGTTGGAAGCACACCTTTTCGCTGGCAAGCCCCGTTCCTTTCTCCAGCTCGTCGATCCTTTTTTTCGAAATAACAAGCTGCTGTCTCAGCACGTTATTCTCATGCTCAACGTCGAGCAGCTGCGTCTGTAGCTTCGCCACCACATCAGTCAATTTTGCAACCTCTTGGATTTTAGCGGCGTAATCGGTTCTCAGGCGCGATTGAAAAATTTCGACTCGTTGTTCGGTGTCAGAAAGATTTAAGTTGGACATAACTTCAGAAAATAAGTGAGATGGTTGAATAGGGCACTTGAGAAAGCAGATCTAGAAAGAAAGCAAAGGTGCGGACATAGCTCGAGGCAAGTTGATGGGAAACGGCAACTCATTTAAATTGCCGACTCCCTCTTAAGGAAACTAACATCATCACTCATACGAAGTAGCTACTTATAGCTTGAAAAATCTGGACCAGATCAATGTGAGTGCTGGACGTTCACCGGCCCAAACTTTCTCAGTTTAATCATAATCCGAGTCAGTATCTGAATATGAAGACGATCCTGTAATTGTAGTTTGAGCCGAGTCTATTATCATAAGCGTAGTCGTAATAGTGCATCTTCATGTCCTCTGCGAGGCCACTGTCATAATCAGCGCATATCATGGTAAAATACTGACTTTCTTTCAGAATAAAGTCAGTGTAGCATGTGTAGGCATGCTTTTATGCTTAGAACTAAGGGCATTACCTCAGTTTCGCATGAAAAGGCGTCTATGATTCTTCATTCTGGCACTGGTCTACCTTGACGTTTTTTAATCATCGCAGCTTCGTTCCGGATAAGCTCTTATCCTTTGGTCTTGTCATCTATGCCGATTTTGATCGATGCGTTTGATCGCAAGAGACTTAGAGAGTGCGCAGTGGTGCGCACCAACTGCCCTTCCTACTTGCCAGAAATTCATCCAATACATCGCACTACATTGAAAAATTAAGCACGCACATACACATCAATTTATTATTGAGACTCAGAGTCAGAGCCAGAGGATACACGAGAAGAACGGCTCGAATTTTCAGAGCAGGAATCCGAGTATTCACGTTCGGCTTGTTGTGCTTGAAGGACCCTAAGAAGAGCATGGATATTTTGATTTTTCTGGTTGGCAGAAACACTTGTTGTCGTAGTTTGAGACGAGGCGTCCTTGTCTCCAATAACCTCTTCATCGTCTTCATCTTCCTCATCTTCGTCTTCTTCATCTTCGTCATCTTCGTCATCTTCGTCACCATCTTCTCCATCTTCTTCAGCTTCTTCCTCCTTCTCTTCCTCCTCCTCCTCCTCCTCTTCATCAGCCCCACCTTCATTAATCGGCCTATTCTTCCTCTTCCCGGTTTTACCCTTAGGAGCGCTTTCCTTGGCGAAGCGAGTCTTTATATCGTTTGCAAAGACGTGATCGTAATTGACGCAGGTCATGCGGAATATATCGATTTGCTGGAGTTGAGACGGGGATCAGTATATTTGTCAAAGAGAAAGTTTGCATCATACGATTCATACCTCCTCTTCGTTCGAGAACGCGGTTATAATATTATCCTCGGATAATGGCAGGCCTTTGCCCTTCTTGATCGCAAGAGCTTCCTTCTTTACAATCCCGTTCTTTGCTTTGTGCTCTATAGGAATGACCGACGCAAGTCGAAGCGCTATACGTGCGCGTATCACGCGAAATATATTGAATCGTTTCCCCTCATTGAGGATCTGCCTTGCCCAGTGTAATTTCGTCTAAGTGATGATGACGTATGATAAATCAGCCTGAATTGCAGAATGCGATAAAGGAACAATAAATTACTTGGTATGACTGCTCTCTGAAGCATTGAGCAGTCATTTTCCCTACAAACTCGGTCTTGTATTCACCTGTGTAAGTGCATACCTGTCTTCCGGTTTCGATATTCCGAGCGCAGAAAAGTGACCAAGGTGACTTGGTTGAGATTTGGATGGGAAATGCGAGAACAATTCCAGATGTCCCCGCAGTACTAGGCATGTGGGGATTCAGTTCCAGGTCTGCAAAAACCATATGCCGATTCTTCTTCTTTCCAGATGGATTGTTTTTCCCGCAAGATGCCAGGAGGCGCCCACCATTGCCGCCGTAGATTTTTTTGAGAAATAATCTGGGTACTTCGGGAGCAAGTGCGGACGGAGAGACTGGAATCGCTGCTTCCTCTTGAAGGTACTCGCGAATGAGGTTCTTGGGTAATAAAAAAGCTGCTTTGTCAGGCTGGTAGACGTAACGCCAATGTACAAGGTCAGAAATGCAGAACTCTGTGAATAAAAAATAGCGCACGCGCTCTGCCCTCTCTAGCCCTTTGACTTTCTTTGATGGTATATCCCAATTGATGTCCAAGGAAGGGGATCGTTCCTTGATATACATTGAAACCATCAGTGAATGATGCATATTAGTGAGCAGTTCAGATACTGACTCGTTTCAACGATAGTGTTGGAGGTTGAGTAGACGTCGAAAGATTAGCCAATTGGAGATGAACCCCCTGTATGATGTCGAAGAACTGTACGCTTGAACACAGCGGAAGAACTATACCCTTTCGTTGGTAGCTGCTCCTTCCTTTCCTTTCCGCAGCTCATCGATCTCTTTCTTCGCTGTGACAAGTTCTTGTCTCAGAACATTGTTCTCGTACTCAACGTCGAGTAGCTGCGTCTGTAGCTTTGCAACTACATCAGTCAACTTCGCAACCTCCTGGATTTTTGCCGCATAATCAGACCGCAGGCGTGATTGAAAGCTTTGAATACGATTTTCCGTGTCCGAAAGGTTCAGATTAGACATGACTGCAAGGTATAGACGAGTGAGGGAGAGTAAGCGCCGAAGCTTGCGAAAACGAGTGGAATTGACATCATGATCACGTTCAGCAACGCATCTCCACGCTAGTTCAACGTTCAACGTTCAACCATGTTCGGACTTCCAAATTCCTTCTTGCCCTTTGCTTGAACTTTCCATGCATGATCAGTACGCGCGAAAGAAATGCTAGCAAACCATCCTAGCTGAAATTTCGACACGACCAACTCTTCTGTCTGTGCAACTTTACCCCGCGACTTTATCTGTAAGAAACTTGATGGGCTCAAGTCGGGATACTGTACCATTTTAAATTGTTCGTCCGGGGGTGGGACACGGGACACGGTGGACGAAAATCTGTCTTCGACCAACGCTGAGATGGTCTGGGACAAGCAAAATTTTCGGCCAATGCAGAAGCTTTTACACCCTTTCTCGCTGGAAAAGCAGCGAAATTTTCGTCTTTTTTGTCCTCATTTCAGGCAAAAACAACGCAATTTCGACCACTTCCTTGATGTTCTCGCCATTCTAGAGCTTATTTGGGTCGAAATTTAATTTCGGCCTGTCTCCGGGACACATTTTCGCTTCGGCCAGGCCGCCCGGGACAAGGGACAAATGTCCAATTTCGGCCACATCCACTTGCCTCGGGACACGGGACGGACGAACAATTTGAAATGGTACAGTATTCGATACCCAAAACATCATGAATTGGACGTCTTTCTTGGCATATTTCAAGGAGAATGTGCATTCGCCGCATTCTAACGATTGCATAATGATTTTCATATTTTTGAATCCAGCCTAGTAGAGGCTCGAAGACCGTCAGCAATGGAAACTTGAAGTCTACTGGCTACATTCCGAACCTCTGGCTACGCTTTCATTTATCGCGAGCTAGAACTCTTTCTCAGTCATGTCAAAGGCACGTCTGGAAATTGCCACTACTCCAGTAAGGATGGGCAGGACTCTTGGCATATCTACTGCATAGAGAGGGTTTTCGAATGCATTGAATCATGTGTCCATGGCACCTTTCAGCCAAGTATTCCACTGGTAGTCTGCGCCCGACGACCAACGGGCCTCTTCCTCAGTTTGAAATTCCTCTCTCGTATTCAAGTCGGCGTACAATGGCCGTCGATGACGCACTCAAGAGAATTGACATCCTCCTGGGCACGCCCTCAATGTTCTCTCACAGCCTTTAACCCGCCCCTCCCTCCGCCTGGAGGCCGTCGAAGTCCAGCCACGGGGCCGTCTGCAGGATCCGCAAATTGAACTCGCGGACATCTTCAGCCATTAAAGTTGACGTAGGAGGTTAGGCGGCAATCCAGGCTCGCATGCATGCCACCATGCATCCAGACTGCTTCAAATTGCTTTACCATGCTGCACTGAATTGCCAATATCTTATTCGACGGTCAGCTCTGGCCAAGGCCTCCAGTCGCCGAAGGCGCGTATTCAGTGCGTTGATGACCCGATTCGTCCGGTAACACCTGCTGACGTCGACGATCTGCTGACAAGGTGCGGCTTTGTAGAATGGACGATATCACAAACTAAAAATAGGCCGTCGCCTTCATTGAACGCGTCGCGCGAACCATCATAGATATCATGCAACCCATCAAATTCATCGCGATAGTTAACGCCTGCGTCCTCGTTCCCTTCGAACCAACAGCCTTTTACTGGCAAAGTTCTGCGTATGCACAGCGCTTTTTGGCGCTACAGGATCGTCATTTGTTTAAGCCATGTCTTGGCGCCCCGCTTTGTATCCACTCGGGATCCGGAAGCCAACGGACGAGGGATGCAATCTGACCCGGCTGAAATAGAATTGTATGGACCACGAAAAAAGGGCAAGGTACACAATTTGATTGGTTTTCGCTCTCCTTCAGGCCTAGCCGCACCAGGCCGTACCGCGCGGTGGTATAAGAGGAACGCATGTGCCAGACATGACAGTCCCCCAAGTTCCTGAACTTACCATCCAAACCTACAAACTATAACACACGACCGCAGAAATGTTGTCGTCGACCCTCCTCACACTAGGCCTCGCTATCTGGGGCGCAACCGCCAACGTTATCCCTGTCTTTGAGAACGCGACCGAATTCTCGCTCGACCGCCGCGCTCTAGCTACTGTTTATACGAAGTGCACAGTCGCTAAGAACGTGGCGCTCACTTTCGTACGTCTATCTCAGTCTTCCCTCCGGCGGTATGGGTATTGACTTTGGATTACAGGACGATGGACCATGGGTCTACATGTACGATGTCGTGAAAGCCTTGGATGCGGCCGGTGCCAAAGGCACATTCTTCGTCAGTGAGTAACACAATTTACGTCTCCACAAACTCTATTGTCTGACACTGCTAACCCCAAAGACGGAAATAACTGTAAGCTGATTTTTTATTGAGTTTACGCATGGGGCTGTGCTGACGATGCTCAAAAGACGAATGCATATACAACGCCGATGAAATAAAGCGTGTCAAGTATGCTTATGATCATGGACACCAATTGGCTTCGCACACCTGGGCACACCTAGACTTGTCTACTCTCTCTTGGGACAAAAGTATACTCCGCTGTTCTTTTTCCCTTTTTCATGAGCGCGACTGATGGGTGTTCTTTTAGTCCACGACGAGATGTGGAAGGTCGAACAAGCCCTAGTTCGTATTACCGGCGCATACCCCGCATTTATGAGGCCTCGTGAGTACCGACATTCCACTTAACGCATGCCCCGCCTGATTTTTTCGTTTTCCCTATTAAAGCTTATGGTAACTACAACAACCTCGTCCGTGAGGCGTCTGCCGCTCGTGGCCAATCACTCGTCACCTGGGACTTCGAGTACGCATCTATTCACGATTCACAACACCCAGCTACTGATCACGTTTTTCAATTGTGTAGCTCTGAGGATTCGGTCGGAGCAAGCGTGTCTACATCAAAGAACTTGTACACCTCCGCCATCGCCAAAAAGCCGAATACCATGCTCGCCCTGAACCATGAAACCTACGAAACCACTGTGTAAGCGCGCCTCCTGGAGCGTCGGGTTGAGAAATTTTTTTCATTGACGTTCTTTTCTAGCCACCAAGTCCTTCCTTTCGCCATTCAGAAGTTGCAAGCTGCTGGATACAAGCTGGTCACTGTCGCTCAATGCTTGGGCAAGCAACCCTACCAAAGCGTTGTGGCAGCGGGAACGCCTGATGTGAGCCAACCATATCTTAACATCTATCCCCCTGCTTACTCTTTTTTTATCTTCTTTCTAGTCGAGCTGGCACTGCTAAGCGCCTTCTCGGACAGTAATATATTTGCGGACATTTTTATTGCCCTCACCCCACACATCATTCTATCTCCTTATTTTTCGGACACTTCGGACAATTTACTCGACTATCACGAACATTTTTCCCTATTACTTTCACGAACACTCCACAGACATTTTCATAATTACTATATCTCTTAATCGGACTCTTCACGACAATTAATGTCTAGCGTTTTGCTTACCTGTACTGCATTCCTATCTGTCTACTTGCTCTGTTTGCTACACATCAGATTTTCTCGATAGTTTAATTGTTGTTGGTACGCATCTCTAGTCTTACAGGGTGATCCGTGTCAAATATCAGCCTCACTCGTTCTGCATTTTCCTACTCCGCCTTGATTCTGAGCTCATTTAACTACTTGGAAAGTGTTTCGTCTCGTGGAGGAGCTCGAGCTGCTTCTTTCTCTCCCGCAAGAATATATTCGATGTTCGATCCGAGCTTCAACCGCTGTGGGATGGTAAGAGTTTCTTTCCCAGAATACCCAAGCTCTGCGGGCAGAAGACTCGTCAATGAAGATAAGAGGCAGGACGGAGGAAGGAGGCTAACGCAAGCTGGGGTATTGCAAAGGAATCTCGTCGCTGCGTAGTGGCAAGGTGCTGAGATCCAGAGGGAATGATGGTCCTATCCAGGCGTTTCGAATCTCATGATCCCTGCATAAAATCAGATTGAGCTCTGGTAGCATCTTCTAATTGATTCAAGTATCGATAGAATACTAACGCGCGCTGTCCATCAATTCAGAAAGAGCAATCTTGTGCGCGAGATAAACTACTCACCTGGTCTCTCGTCAGAGGATGCACCAGGATGCTTCAAGACGAAAGGATATAAGCGATTAGTCAGCCATAGCCTCGAGTTCAGTCAACTAACAATACCTCAAACTACCACGATTGATGGAGAGATACGAGAAAATGGATGAGAAAGTCTCCGAGGGTGCCCAAATCTCGTAAGAGCCTATGGAACCAATTCAAGCTTTCGAATAAAGAACTCGCGTCCACAGTGGACTTACCAACAGGATGAGGACCAATAGGCCCTGTGTTCACCCGAAAGAGAGGCACAGCAACAAAAGCACCGTCGCGGCGCAGCCTAAGAACAGCATCTCGAAGTTGCAAAGCCTCTGCATGTTCGGCGGCGTTATTCTGGTGGAAATAGATATCTGAGGATTGGGATACATTCGTAAGATTTTCGATTTCAATCTATATGTCAAGATACTGCAGATGGTTCCTGCGTCTTGGAGAGTTCATACTCACGGAAGTGCCATTCCCTATCATATAGTCGAGTGAACTTCGATCGTTGAAAGCAAGATCGTAATACTAAACGCACTTAATTTCGGACTCTACAACAGTTTTGAGGTCGGTTGGTGGGGCCATGGTCAGAAGAAACTAAGGTGTTGATTAGCCCAGTCGAGAAGAGGGATATGCGAGTATAAGAGAAGCGATTTATTAAGTAGTTCGATCCTCTTGCCATTAGCCCATCTTGGTGGGAAATGACGAAGGAACCGTAGATTTGAGAGTCAGAGGCTTGACCAAGATCTGACTGCTGAATTATTTATTCTTCGAGAAAATAGAGAAGAGTACTCAATTCGAGATCTGATAGTTGGGTTTGAGATTGCGGAAGCCGGCAAGGCGCAGACGATCGCCCTTCCCCAGGCTAGGCTGATATGCAACTCCCTGGCGTAAACGATGCAGAGAAACAACCCAACTAAAACACCTAGATGTTCTCAGCGAAATCCGTTCTTCCCGACGTTCTCGACATCCTAAACTGAATGGCTTCGAGGGCCTTTCTCTGTATCATCCTCCTTGGAGGCTTTCATTCCTTCGTGGCAGCGCCAACGATTAACAGGCTGCGAAATTCGCCGTCTCCTATGCTCAACGTTTTAGGACGGAGGCCTGGGTGGGATGCGCAAAAAGCTTTCTTGTCCGACGACAACGTACGCATGGACTTCATTGGTAGCCTTCTGATTGCTCCGGCTGCGGAGCCAACATCGACAGACACGACTACCACGAGCGACGACATACCCGATTACCCATTCTCCTTTTCCTTTATATCCAGCCCCCCAACGAGCGCCGAATCTACGACAACCCTCACTGTGACAGAAGAAGAACCTACAACGATTACAGCGTCAGCTTCGCCAACAACTATCACCGAACTCATCACAATCACCTATTATCCCAGCACTTCTTCATCAGCGTCTGCTCCACTTCCGTCACCGAGCCCTGGAGGCACCGCGAAAGCTGTATGGGTGGCGCCGAAGAACTTCACGGATCTGGATTCGTTCCAGGTATCGAGGTATTCCGGAGGGCATAAAAATATCAAATTCGTGACCGGCATCCCAGCTGAAGCCAGCGCGACAGCGGCCCCGTCAGATGCGTCGAAAATGGGGGAATCTCCAGTACCATGGGACAACGCGAGCGCGGTCATGCAGCTCTTCTATCCCGCAAATTCCATTGACCCAGCGCAGAAGCCTCAAGGCGGGGCCGATTTTTACGCAGAGCCACTGGATATCAGCGACGCGACGAACGTGACGTTGGAATACAGTGTCTTCTTTCCGAATGATTTCGATTGGGTCCTGGCTGGCAAACTTCCGGGCATGTATGGAGGCCATACGGGGTGCTCGGGTGGAAATGCAGCGCTCGACTGCTTCAGCACGCGTATGATGTGGAGGCAGGATGGGGAAGGCGAGTTATATCTGGTACGTCTGATTGAAGGATCGTAAACAACCAGGAGCTAATCACAGAATTCACAGTACGCACCGAAAGATAAGCAGACAAAAGAACTGTGCGACGATCCAAAATCGAGCTGCGACGAAGCATATGGATTGTCTATAGGCCGAGGGTCATTCAAATGGGCAGCCGGCTCCTGGACAAACATCCGGCAGACGATTTCATTGAATACACCAGGAGAGCAAGACGGGTCATTCACGCTTGACGTCAACGGACAGCGAAAGATTGATCGCAATGATGTTTTCTACCGTGAAGACCTGGGCAGCAGAAAAAGCCATGCCAAAACTACACATGCTCCACCCAAAACAACGTCGAAAAAGCATCATGAATATCCAACGCCGACATCGTCCACAGCGACGCCAACTTCGACAGACGGTGGAGACATTCTCGGACCTCTTTTAGGCGGTATAGGCGGTATTCTGGGAGGCCTCCGGAGGAACGGAGGAGCCATAGGTAAGGATGTCGTCCTTCAGGATGGCGTTGTTCTTGATGTGTTGAAAAAAATCCAGATGATCAAATGCCCACCGCCACGGGCAACGCCGAGCCAAGCTCCCAGTCAACAGTCTTGGGCGTACGCCAACCCACGTCCAACTCAAAACCTCCCACAGTAACGCCCAGAGAGGACGACACGTCTGTCGGCACCGAGGCAGTAAACGAGACCCAAGTGAAGTTGATCGGGATTTTTTTCAGGTGAGCTTGTCGGTTTATTGCTTGAGAGAGAAAGTCGGAAGGAATATCTGCATTCTAATTTTGTTGCAGCACATTTTTCGGAGGACATGAGGAAAAATATGCCACGCCGCGCGACCAATACGTGTGGTTCAAGGATTTCGCGGTGTCGTATAATTCATGACCGCTTCGTTTTCTCAGCGATGAAAGGTTACTCCTGCTTTGGTTCACACTCTGTCATCGTCAATATACGCGTACGAACTTCACTACTCACCTAATATATTTGCGAAGCGCCCCGTAAGCACAGCCAAAACATTAATCTATGTGGATAAGAACAAGAAAGCAAAGGGAATTATAGAAAGGGCGAGCAATAAATAGTGGACATAAAGACGTAAAGTGTGATAAATTCCGATGAAATGGATTGTCCGAACCGATGGTATAGCGAGGTTATGCGGGGGGAAATGGGTGCGTGGGGGTAATTAGCAAGATCATATGTTACAAATAGCGTTTGACAGTGGTATCTTTCACCACAAAATTAGCTCTGCCGCGATCTAAGGCTGTGTATTTATGGCCAACGAGCATCACCAGCGTTATATCGTCTTTCGTACTTTAATCCCCAGTCGAGAGACAATCTCGAAGCAGAGGACAAGGAGGAGCTGGCCGATTAGATCCATCAGGGCGGAATGTACAGGCAGCGCGTAACTGTCTGGATCTCGATTTAGGGACCAGAGGAGGTTGGTGAGAAGACGGGCAATGACAAGTGATGACAGTACCTGTGAATGTTTTGAGTTGATCAGCAACGGAACTCGGGTCTCGGGTAGTAATCTCATGGGACTTACCGCGCAAAAGAAAAAAGCGATCGAGATGACAATGAACATGAACGGCAGTTCCAGCCAACCAAGAAGATCCAGAATAGACAGAAACACGACTTCAACCGGAAGAGTAATAGCGAGCAACGTGGCCATGGTAAGGAGAGGACTTGGCTCCGGGTGCTTGTGCTGAGTAGCGAATGAAGGAAGTCCGTGTTCGAGAGCTAGTTTTGCTGTATGAAGCGAAGTCGATAGTCTTGAAACTAGGATGGAGCCTGCTGCGCCCGGTAGACCAGAGATAACGATCGCAAGGACCGCAAATCCCTCATATCGGCTGACGAACATGTCAAGCACGATGCCTGTTCCACTGCTGATAACCATGGCGCCAAATAGCGGTGACCAGCCTTCCGTTAGCAGCGGTCGGACGTGTTCGTTTCTCCAGGTGTACATGAAGCAAGTGACGGATGCGCAGATGACGACGCAGGCAAGAAGGAAAGGAAAGATGGTATGCATGAATGGGATGAGGATAGTTGATACAACACCGAGAAGAATAAGGGTGACCAAATCGCCTAAACAAGATGCTACTGCAGGAGCAATGTTGTCTGGGTCTCGGTCGTATTTTCGGCATATAACAACGAGGGTACACATGAATGAACCGAGAAGGATTCCTGAAAGAGAGGCGGCGGTCATCGTTGTCGAGGCCACCATAACGAATCTAGCACATAGTGAGGATTTAAGTGTAACCAACGAAAGAATCTGCTCACGTCGGAAGCCCTGATTTGCGACCTACTTCCGATGCAACCATGGCTGGACCGTTTCGGGGTACAAAGCGTCCTAAGACGAGCGAAATACACGCGGCGATGAAGGACACGGAAACCGTCTGCACTTGGAGGAGAGCAAGGCTCCCGAATATCATTGACCGCCTCATCTTAGGGTCGTCCAGCTCGCCCACGTTGGCGGCCGTACCCAGTCGTGCAGACAAATTCATCTCCAGATTTCCATTCAAGTTGAGGACCACGGGAATGATTATAATAAGTTGGTCGACTTGTCGCATCGCGTCCCAATGCTACGGCCATTATTCTTAGGAAGTGGGGCAAAAAATAAATTTATTCTGGCTTACCGAAACTTTATCAAGTAGCTTGCCCGTGAATAGCAGGCTGACCGTCGTCATAAGCAGGGCCGGAGCACTCTACGTAACCTATTTAGTATAGAGATTGACGCCGACGTGGAACTACGTACCTCCACAACGATGCCTTTCACTTGAGGCCATATTTTCCCCATGGGCAGGTCGAAGCGGGATCGCTCGATGCTTCCGCTAAGCAAGCCCCTACTCCCATCGTCGCTGGCACCGTAGTCCTCGTCGTAGGTGTCGCCATTCGGAAGTGCCAAACGGCCGTTTTGGCTGACTTTTGAACGTAGAGGAACGTCATCGATGTCAATCATCTCGATGTCTTCTGTCGACTGGCTCCCTGGCGAATTTTGATTCATGGCCTCCAGAGGGAATATCGCCGTTGTGATGGTTTGTAGAAAGAAACATATTTTTGAGACAGCCCAGCGACCCGAAAGTTCGGTACAGCGCTGATGAAGGCTGTGGCGGGCTTTCAACGTAAAAATGGCTTTTTTGACAAAATACCAGGGACTGCTCAGGAATCATTGAACGGGCTATAGAGTTGAAATTCGGCCAGTATGTCTTGAAAAAAGGGTGTACTGAATTAAAAAGCCTAACGCCACCACCAACCCTGTTCTGTTATCGGGGTTTGCCGACGGTATTTAGGTTTGCTATTCTCGGATGGCGATGGGCTCGAGAATTTGGATTTCTTCAGAATCATAATTGTCCACAACGTCGTCTCATTCGCTGTCATGGCTCGCCCATCTCCTTCGCCCGGCGCTTCATCATCGTCGTCATCGGGTACACCGCCGCCCACTGTTTCCGCATCGAAGAAACAAAAAACAACAACGAAAAGCAAGGGAAAGACAACCGACGCGGGCAAAAATGAAGGCGTTGATTTGAACTGGGCTTATGCACCTCCGTCAGACAGAGTGTGCATAACTGAAGATGTGGATGCGGAAGAATTTGATTGGGATGCTGTTAAAAACGATGACGATGTTGAGTTATGGCTCATACGCGTACCGGACAGTGTAAGCACTTCGCATATTATTCCAAGCCTAACATTTTGCGAAACTTGATATCTGATTACCTTTAGGTTAAACCCAAATACCTTGAAAACATAAAAGTAGATATCCCTTCGTCCTCAAAGAGTGCTCGGATCGGTACTTTGACGCGCAAGCACATGTCCTATGACATCTGGTCTGTGGGTGATGATGCAGATAACCTACCCACTGGTGGCGAAGAAATCAAGAGTCTGTCATGTTTGCTTCCTCGGAAAGGTAAAAAAGGTGCTCTGTATCCAGGTGAGGCCCTAATATTATTTATATGTCTGATAGCAGCTCTAAACCAATTTGTTAGCACCCAAACCTATTGCGCGACATATCGTGGTCTCCGCTCAGCCAGTTAAACCAACCCTGGCGACTTCAATAGTGCATCAAAATCCAGCCCGCTTTGCGTACCCTGAGGAAGTACTGAAGCACAGATATGTTCCTTACAATTCTGTTGCTGTTGCTGAGCCTCAAGAAGTGAACACCATGGACATCGACGTTCTGCCTGAGGAGCCAGTAAAATCTCCGGAAGTCCCAAAAACCGCAGTCGCGAAGGTCAAAGACGAAGCGAAGGCATCGAAGGGGAAGAAGAGAAAGGGTGACGTTGTTGACGCAGTCGATACACCAACAAAGAAGACAAAAAAGTCCAAAGTTGCATGATTTTTAGTTGATCATAATCAATACTTTTTGCTTTTCGTTTCATCATCATTTCGCAGAAGCCAGTAAATGCAGCGGCGAGCAAGTCATATTCACAATTCTACGAAATGAGAGCCAAAACGGATTGTGATGACAGTGCATGAATGGTAATGTACGGCAGGGTGGTAAGATGCGTGGTTGAAGCAATTGGGTTGGATTGGGTACGATAGAGGAAATGATGATCCAGGACGGAATAACATACAATAAGACAGAAAGCAATAATAAAACAACGAGCAAGGACTTAGGAAAACAGTAGGAATAAGTTGTCGTGAACGGGCCAGGATTCAAACGGGCAAGGCAACCACAAAGCCACGCAAAAAATAATAAGTTAACGAAGGAGGATAGGGAAAGGTCATTCGCAACATAATAAAAAAGGTGTTAAGGTCATCCGATGTCCATAGCGTTATTTCTTGCTCTTTCTTTGCCTTTATAGCTCCCATTCGTTAGGCTCCGCGAGTGGTGCCCATTCTGCATCCCATTAATGGACGTAGATGACGAAATAGAGCCACTCATCGTCGACTGGCTCGGCGCAGTCGACGAGCTCGCAAGTTGCGCAGTAATGCTCGCCTCCACCTCTTCATCGATGCCAGCGTATACGCTCTCCTTGGGAAGACCGTATATGCGCCCCGGGTTCTCCATCTCCTTCTCTTCAAATATTGAACCGACAGTATCGACCCACTGCCGCCGCGTGTCGATCAATTGCTTGAGTTGCTCGTTGACCGTCAGATGGTTGTCCTCGTCCGGAGTCAATCCGAGCGCCGCAGGACAAGGTGCCAGAGTTGGGACAGCATCTTCAGGCGCTGCGCTGCCTTTCGCAGCGTTCGCGGCCGCGGCCGCGGCTGCTGCCGCTGCAGCACCCTGAAGAGGTTTCTTCTTCTTCTTGCTTAACTTGGGGGCATCTTTCTTTTGAAGCTTAGCATACAGATTTGTGATGTTTCGGTCGATCGAATCTCGGATCTCTAGGTATTCCTGGTATCCTAGCCTGTCGCGGGCGATGCCCACAAGTCGGACCTTACGTGCCTTGTTGGTGGCAACGACTCTCCGTAGTTCTCGCTGTGCTTCTCGGAGGGCTGTGGCGATTGGATCGTCCACTTTCTCAGTAAAGTCAGGCTATGGAAAAGATCTTTAATCAGTCTACAGTCGATTAGTCGAATGCAGCAGATACTTACGACAGCATCGAGAAGGCCGTGATACCGCATTGTATCTCGAATCCTCGCTTCCAAGTCCGTTACATTAAGCCTCTCGCGTCTTGCAGCAGCAGCGCCGCTGCCTCCAGGCCGTCCTTCCATAGCATCTTCCGCTGCCTTAACTCCTTTCCAGCCTGACGGATCCTGAATAGGAAGTAATGCACTGATCACTCTTTCAGTGAGCAGCCCATGCCCTTTCTCTTCAACCACAAGATCGGGTTCTGAAAGCGTTGATGGATCCCATTTGGGCGTCGGGGCGGCGAAGGAGGAAGGCGGTGCTGTTTGAGGCTCTCCTAGGATGACAGGTGGCAAAAGGCCCATATCCTGATCTTCCCAAACATCGAGATAATGTCGGCCAAGCCGAGGCATAACATATGGCTCCACCTCGTCTCCCGTATATTCTAGGAATCCAACGTCCTCCTCTTTGATGTTGCGTATGTAGGGTTCGATGCTCGTGTAAAAGGTAGATACAAGGACTTGTGTTGAGGGTTGTTTTGCTTTACTGAAGTCTTCAGCGACTTCTGTGGGTTTACTTGGCCCGGGTATTGGTGGAGGGGGTATCGGTGGTCGAGGGGGAAGCAGTTGTTGTGATGGAGGGACTGAGAAATCCGGCCCGGCGAGGACCTGGACGACATTTAGTGCAGAAACACAAAAAAAAATCTTAACCAACCTTGTTCTGGGGTGTGGAAGATGGGATAGTTGGTTTGGACGTTTTGGAGGCGGTGATATGAGGAACAGCTTGAACAGCTGGAGGGGATATTTTATGCGGTCTTGCTAATTCTTAGGCAGGGCTGAGTACGGTGCTTTAGAGACGTTGTGAAGAACATACCGGATTCTACATCGCTGTCACCTCCTTCTCGTTTCCGTTTCTTTTTCTTCTTTTTGGCGTCATCGAGCATTCTGTGCCGCGGTGTCAGACGTTTAGTCCAAACAAAATAGATAAATCACTGACGAGCGACGTGGGTCTAGAGAGGACCGAGAAGATGATGGAATGGGGTTAACAGGATGAGGATTTGCGCGAGATTTAGAGGAGCCGGGGATGTAGGAGCTTGAAGATCTTGAATCATCGGCCTCCGGAAGCGGAGTAACTAGAGAAGTGGCAGTTTAAGCAAACACAGATGGTATTGACGCCACCCAAGTGAACGATGTTGAGATGTCCGAGAATTTTTGCAATATAGCGCAGAGGTGTTTGGTAGTTCGTAGAACAGCGTCCGATTTCGATAAAGCCATTGGAAAGAATTGCAAATAGATGCATGTTACATGCCAGACAGAAAATATGGGGAAAACGACCAAAATAAGATCTTCAGAAAACATTCGATTTAGATAGCCAGTTATACGCACATTCATGCTCCCGTTTGACTTTATCGACAGCCTTGGATTTTCCCTTCTCTTTCTCTGTCATTCGACGCATAGACTCTTGAAGGGTTTTAAGGTCTTCCTTGGCTTTTCGGCCACGTTCAATGGACTCATCTTTGGCTCGCTTGAGTTCCATATGCAGCCTCTCGAGCTCATCTATAGGTGGTACGGCATCCGGAGGGTTCTTCAGTAAAGAAGAAGTGATAGGGTCTGGTAGCGAGAACCCAGATAGTTTCGACGCCATGTCGTCGTAACGCGGTCAGTGACCTCGCGCCCTCGTCGGAAAGTCTTGTCCCAAGTAAGTATTGTGTCCCCGGTAGTGATGCGGCGCAGGATGAGGCCGTTTGTGCGAACCTCGGTAGGCGCCTGGACAGCTTTATGGTCGTGAATCAAGGTAAAGGCCAAGGTGCGAACGCCGAACAAGCTTGCAGATCACGAGAACGATAACTCATTTTCACGTGATTTTGTCACGCGTCTCGCTGGACAGCAACGGCTCGCGTCGCGTCCGAGTTTCTCAACTTGAACCTTCACACCGCTATCCACCAGTCACCTTTCGAACCTTATTGCAAGCATAGTGAGTAAAATTACGCCTCTTTAGTGACAAACGGCATCTAATTTTCCACAGCGCCATGTCTGATTTACTGCTGAAGAGTTGTCCGATTTGCCTGGAGGCAATACCGTTTGAAAGGGTTCTGTTCCTGCTCTGTGGTACGCTACATTATATGATCCTTAAAGCTTTATGTCGTATATCTTTGCCTAGGCCACAATGTATGCGATATTTGCATCTCGAAATGTCAGGCAAAATGTGTAGTTTGCCGGAAGCCCATCCCACCAGACACTCCTCATAGAATATACCTCAACATGGACGAAATTGAGGACCACAGAAAGTCCCTCGTTATTGATAAAATAAACCGACTCAACGCGAAAAGCAGCACGGCTGACATAGCGAAAGCTTCCAGCGCCATGGAAAAGTATGTGACAACGGCGGAGACAGATTTGTCGTCAAATGCTGTGAGCTATCCTTATACGCTTTTTTCCGTGCCCCTTATGATTTTATATGCTATAGGAAGATATTCTGAAAGCTATCGAGTCTATGAACGAGAGAATAACCCCTGTCTTTCATCAATTGGAAACACTCTTGGAAGAGAATAAGTCTTTACGCGAAGAATTGCGCAAGTCCAACGAGAAATACCAAGCAAGCAAACGAAAGCTTTTGAAGGAGGCGCAGCTAGCCGAAGAGAGAATCCAAGAAAAAAGGGAAACTCTTGAGCGATTTAAAGTTTCGTATCAGAAGTTAACGAAGGAACTCGAAGAGTCCCAAAACAGTGTCGCTGAAGGGAAGAAAAAGGTATATGCTTTCCATCATACCCATCAGTTTGCCGTTTCTCATTACGACTCTAGATCAATGCACTGAAAACCAAAATGAAAGGCCTTTTGAGGCAGAACCGCTCTACTGGGAAGAACGATGCTATTGATGCCTCCCTCGTAGTTGAGGAGCCGTTGTCGGTAAATTTATTTCTTCTCAGAACCGCTATTTCAAATGTGCTGATACCAATAAAAAGAATTCGAAGGCCGCAATACCTTATAAACGTGTAGCTGCATTGTCCTCAAGCTCAAGGTTTGATTCGCATCATCATACAAAACGAAAGAAAGACATGCATTAATTTCGACAATCTTCGATTCGATGAGTAAAGAAATTCTTATTTCGAGTAATTCAGCCCACGTTTTTACTTGTCAAGGCGCCATAGCTTGAATTCCGTTGAGGCTCTACGCAAACTGTACGAGGAATTGATATTTTGCGCGGCAAGGTCGGTTCTTAGCCGACCATTCACCTACAGTAGGTTTAGCTCTGATCCTGCTTGCTTAATTCTATACTTTAACCTTCAGCAACTTTGGAGCTGCTCTGAGTTGCATGCCTTGCTCGAGTTGATTGGATATATTCGGCAATCGCTCCGATTCGCACAGCCACTCCAGGCATGATGCTACTGATAAGATGCTCTCCCCTTCTTTAATTTTCATCTTATCACCATGCACCTCGACGGGCCCGTCGTCCTCACTATCGCGGGATCCGACCCAAGTGGCGGGGCTGGAATCCAAGCAGACCTCAAGACGTTTGCCGCGCGTGGATGCTATGGAACCAGCGCGATGACTGCGCTCACAGCGCAAAACACCACTGGCGTTCAGGGCGTCTTCCCTATACCTCCCGAATTCGTGCAGAAGCAAGTATGGTGTTTCTTCTTCTCCCAATCCATCGTCTAACGCAAAAAAAAAAATTACATTCTTAGGTAACCTCGGTGATGGACGACTTAGATGTGCGTGCTATCAAGACTGGCATGCTGTTCGATGCGGAGAACGCAAAAGCGGTTGCGACAGTCCTGAAAGCGCGTTTTGAATCGTCTGCCTCCGAGTCGCGAAATATACCTGTGGTCTGCGATCCAGTATGTGTGTCTACTTCTGGACACAGCCTCCTGTATCCAGACGCTGTGAAAGCTATAATTTCGGACCTCTTCCCAATTTCCACTGTCATCACGCCAAACAAGTCTGAAGCCGAGCTCTTGCTATCACACCTCGGACACAATTACTCTATAACAAACTTGGAGGACATGATATCCGGAGCTTCGCAGCTCTGCGCCGTGGGGTGTCAAGCGGTACTAGTCAAAGGAGGGCATCTGCAATCCGCCATGGCGGAGATTATCGCAACACAACAAAAACACCCAGACGTCAAGGTCATCAAACACGGAGTCCCAGAAAACAACATGGAGATTCTGCTTGTGGCTGCTCCAAACTACGACGAAATACAGTTCGTGGTGGACGTCCTATACGAACAAGGCGGTTCAGTAACAATGTTCATTCGCCCTCGCATCGAATCAACGAGTACGCACGGTACTGGTTGCACATTGAGCTCTGCGATCGCCTCTGAACTGGCCAAAGGAATATCCCGTATGTCCTTCCGCTGGTGAGAAGACGTTCGCTCTTTGCACTAAACGCAATGTAGTTGTGCAAGCCGTTGACAATGCCACAATATATACGCACCATGGAATTCAGACTGCCACGGCAATTGGAGCTGGCCATGGACCTTTGAATCATTTCCATGGATGGGTTCCTTTGTTGGTTCCTCGGTATGTTCAATGACTGTCTGTCAATGCCAATACTGATCTGCCACCGTATCAGACCAACTCCGGTGAACCCATACCCATTCACTCAAATGCTTATCAAGAGCGCGGCGAAGGAGTGGAAGGAATATGTAGAGCACGACTTCGTTAAGTTGGCTGGAAAAGGAACGCTGGATCGAGCTTGTTTCATTCATTTCATCAAGTGAGTGCTCCGTTGGAAGTACCAAATTAGTCTGAAATTCATACGTCTTTGCAGACAAGACTATCTCTATCTCAAGTACTACGCGCGAGCATATTCGTGCGTACATTCTGAAAAATATCTTTGACGTAAACATACTGAATCCCAGTCAACGAAGACTTCTAGCAGCCAAATCTGCATCGTTCGAACAAATAGAAAACGCAACAAAAACAATTCTAAACGTCCTCCATGAAGTTGGAAACCATAAAGCTTTCTGCGCCAAGTTTGGCATCACAGAGGAAGAACTTGAGAATACCCCAGAATCGACAGCCACGACGGCGTATGGAGCTTATATCATGGATACCGGTCTGCAAGGTAAGTTTCGCTGCTGCTTGATTTACCTCTATCGTTGATCGATCTTGCTCTAGGTGATACCACAAAACTGATGATGGCCTTGATGGCCTGCCTACTTGGCTATGGAGAAGTCGGACTGTGGTTGAAGAAGCAAAGTACGCTGCCGAATACGTGGGTTAAACTAGACGGAAATCCATACAGACATTGGATCGACGAGTACGGAGGCGAGATGTATCAGGAGGCTGTTCGCCTGGGTTTAGGTACGTGGAACAGTTTTTCTGCGTTCATGAACAAACTTTGAGAGTTGATGGTTCAAATAGAAACCATTGAGGCCTGTGCTGCGGCTGATACGCCCTCAGAGACGCGGTTGAACGAATGGAAGACAGTGTGGGCGAAATGCACAAAGTTGGAAAAAGGATTCTGGAGCATGGCAATGGAGCTCAAGGATTGAAGAGACGATAACATTATGCAACCCATTTGATTTATAGTATTACATCTGACTTGATATTCTTACTTGTAGTGAACGGTCTGTGTTACTTCGAAGATTTTAAGTCAAGCGCTTTGTAGTTCACGCCAACTTAGACGATTCGTGATTTTACGCACATGAGTATCGACATCGATTCCGGAAGTTCTATAGATCGAGGTATATCAATGCAACATCCACTGCGTTGAAATTGGTTCGCTTGCATGCCCCATGGCGTTTGAAGAGTCAGCAATGCTACCTCAGGACCGACTCCTTTCAACCAACATAGCTCGTCCACAGTTTTAGGCACGTCTGAATCGAACTCGTCACGTAGTTTGACTGCAGCTTTTTTGAGAAAGATAGAAAGAGAGTGAATCTGAGATGATGAGCTGATCCTGTAAACTGGGAGACATACCTCGTCTTCTTCTTCGCAACTCCTATTGAATGAATAGCTTTCTCTATAATCGAAGCATCAGCGGCTATGATGGCCTCAACAGATATGCTTCCACTGAGTGCTTTTCTGAGTTAAACCATCCCTTTATACATTGCCACGTCCGTGCTGCAGCAGAGAGAATGAGAGCAACAAGTCGCGAACCTTCGATTCTAGCATCGATTAAACTTGGATAATAACATTTATTCATAGAAAAAAAAATCACCTGGAGTGTCGTCTCCTCCAATTGAACCCATTGACAGCCCATGGTATCGACAGGCGCGACAAAGGACCTCTGCGCCTTCATAACGGCGTACACCTCTCGCCACCCTAGTGGCACCGGGTACAGGGCAGTCAACGTCTGTCGTATGGGCCTGGGGTTCTTTGGAGACATTTTCTTGTATTGAATAGGCATCGCGGACGCAGGAGAAACCGCAGCGGTTGGGCAACGTTTTCGTGGCGTCACCGTCCTGGCGTTCTTTGGCCTCCTTGTAGACCTTATAGGAGGGGAATCGAAATCCTCCAAGTCGACGAGTCTGTCATCGGCCTCCATTTCCTTTTGGTCGGCTTTCGCGCCCTCGTCGAGCGACGTGGCGACTCATCAGGGTCGGCGACTTCGACCAAAGTGCCTTTGGAGTTGACTTCTCCGGGCCGTATAGTTTGAGGCGAGCTGCGAGGAAAAGCTGCGCGTCCTATAGCGGGCATAATGAGTCTTCCAGGTAGATGAAGTCGATTATGAAGGACGTAACCAGGGTCGTGGATCCAAGCAGTGGTTCAGCCGTATGTAGCCCAATCCAGCGCAAAAGCGTCTATCTCTGGTGTTATTTTCTGAACATTCAGTCAAGGATTCTGGAGGTTCTAATGGGTATGGAAAAGGTTAACTGAGATTTCAAAATATTAATGTGACGAACCTACATTTTCGTGCACCGCGCGTCAGCTCTCAGCAAGGGTCCGTATCATCGCGCCTTTCTGGCTCGTCGTTGTTGTAAGGGCGAATTCAAATAAAGCGTTATGTGATCTTAAAGGAATTTCTTCAGTCAGGAGGCAACGGGATACAGGCTGGTATGATGGGTTTGTGGAGAAGAAAGGAAAAATCGAGTTAGGCGACCATGGTGAAGAGGCCCGCTTAGATCAAGAGATTAGATTACGGTTGATATTGAACGTTCGAACATGGAGTTTACCTTTCTATCTCATACCTTCACCACCAACTGCTTTCACGCAAAAAACAAAATTATGTGGACAAACTTTTCAAATATCGCAGCCTGAAAACTCTTCAGAACAGGGCAGCAATTTTTGGATCCTGTTCAACAGGTCTCTTCAGAATGCTTGCACCACTCAAGGAATCTTGATACCTCGCAAACTATAGGAGGGAATGTTGCGGGACTGCCTAGAGTTGTTTATTCGACCGCTGTACAGCGAATACAAGATTCTGGCTAATCTTCGAGACACTGTCTTCAGTTAAACTGGATTTCATCCGACAGGTCTCTTCCGAATGCTTGTAAAGCTTACAAACTATGCGAAGGGCTGTTGGGGGACTGCCTAAAATTATTTATTCGACCGTTTTACGACGGATAAAGGGTTATTTTTGATGCTCGCGACATCACCTTTTTAGGTGAGTCACAACTTCATCGATATCCATCGCATATGGTTAGATGTTGAATGATTTGCAGACAAGGAATCCTCTGTCAATTGAAGATGCCGAAAGACACATCCGTCGACAATGATTTTTTTTAAAGGCGTTATACTTGTCACCCCCTTTCCTGCACGCTTGCTTCGCATGTGGTGGCCAACGAGCAAATAGTCCGTTTCACAAGTGAGTTTGGTACTGTGCAGTGTTTCACCCAACGACCTAATAGTTGAAATGCGACTTTCAGAATAATCGGGAAACGACTCGGTCGATGAATGGATGTCCAATAGGATTGGATTGTTATTCTTTCATGAAGATCTACCTAGTTTCGTGCGTCTCTTACAGACAAGATTCCGGTCGATGAGACGTATGCTTATTTTTCTTCTACCGACGAACCCAAGCAAGATTGATAGAGTGAAGACGCCGTCAAGAGTCTGTTCAAAATCGGAAAGGCTGACAAGTTGGATCTCTACTGTATGTCTCCATTTCGATTGGCCGTTCTTCCATTCCAATTGAACGTCCTTCCATTCCCCCTCCAGACCACTATGCTAAGGGCACTTAGGATCTCAACGTTCGCTTTCCTACTATGACATGCCCCAGTCAAAGCGATGTACAGCAGGACGAAGTGCTGTTGTGAGACTTCAAAGCTTCAAACTTGACTCACGTGTACTAAAAACACGCGGACGACGACTGTAACCTGCAGTTGCGTCAATAATGCGGGGTCTTTTCGATGGTGTTGTTATAAAGATTGTTATAAAGATAGTTGAAGGCGAGAATTGCCGCGTCTTTGTGTATCACGTTCTCGTCACATGTAGGCTTTTATTAAGCTTCTTGGTCTTGGGACCTGCCTGGGCCTTGAAGCCCTTCAACGTCATCGCGTGGAGGGACGACGTCGGCGCCTAATATAGGAACGGATCAAGACGGATCGCTGGATTGCCGAGTCTCGAGTCGTCCCAGACATTTTCAAAGTCAATTTCAAATTCGATCACGCTGGGTCACGGTGCTGCTGACTGAGGGAGCAGGAGGAGTTACCGATCATCGTGCCTACTCGCGGCCTTTTACGATTCGGAATGGGACGTATTAACGATGTAGACGGGCATTTAAAAAGGCTCGTCACAATCCGAAATTTTCAATCTACACCCCGATGATATTTTCTTTAGCCACCTTCCGTCGTTTCAATCCGTTCTCGAGGCCATCCCTTCGCTTACTCCCCGCACCTGCTATCGCTGGTACCCGTGCCTACACCCACTCTCATGGAGTCGCAGCAAAGCCATTACAACACCACGAAGGACCCGCTCACGTTTATCCCTTTTTTGAACCCGTCACAGAGACCTTGTGAGTTCAGCTTTTTTTTAAAGATGTCTTGGAGGAGTGCTGAAGCATTTGAAAGGCAGTATGTCGTGGTCGACCCTATCAGCAAGGAAGGGGTCGTAATTGATCCTGTTCTTGACTACAACCCTGCTTCCGGTGAGGTGACGACTCAAACTGCGGATGGCATCCTTGCATTCATCAAGGAGAATGGGTTCAAAATTCGTCGCATTCTGTCCGTCGCACAGTTCTCGTCCTATCGTTTGCATTAATACTGATGGTTTCATATAGTGAGACCCATGCGCATGCCGACCATTTGACTGCGTCGCAGTTTTACAAGAAGTACCTTCCTGGAGAACCACTCGTCTGCATCGGAGAACGCATTAAACAAGTGCAAAAACATTTTGCGCCAATCTATGGCTTCAGTGACGCAGACATGGCAAATAATTTTGACGTGCTGTTCAAAGACGGGGAGAAGTTTAAGTTCGGGGATGTTACGTGCGAGGTGATGCATCTTCCGGGACACACACCCGACCATCTTGGGTATCTCATTGGAAAGAGAATTTTTACTGGCGACTCTGTCTTCATGGTGCGTTCGAAGCAACGGACAAGTTGTGCGAATGCTAATTTTTTTATCAGCCGGATGTTGGATCAGCTCGGGCAGATTTCCCAGGAGGAAACGCCAAGGATCTCTATGCTGTAAGTTCAGTTGCTCAAATCTGGCTCGTCCCATACTCACGGGATGCTTAGTCGATCTCTCGTCTTCTCTCTTTACCTGATGATTTCGAGCTCTTTGTCGGCCACGGTAAGGTCCTTTATACACGGAGGCGCGCTCTCAACACTGAACATGGAGATAGATTATCCCCCTCCACATCGAGGACATCAATATGCTGCCACAGTTGCCAGCCATCGCAAGGAGAACAAACATGGGCGTGAAGGAATTTCTGAAGAGGAGTTTATTAAGCTTCGCGAAGCCAGAGATCGCACCCTTGCAGCTCCAAGACTGCTCCATCCCTCTCTCCAAGTAAACATCCGCGCTGGCAAACTTCCACCCGCGGATGCAGACGGCCGCGTTAGGATGAAAATACCTGTACGAGTACCAGCCTCCATGGAGTAGGACGTAATATTTTTTCTTGTTATAATTTTTGGTACACCTGAATGTAATTGGGTTGATGATCGACTGTACTCTGCGCGCGTGTGCCTGTGTATTATTTACCTTATTGCGAAGACAGCCTCGCCAAATGCTGCGGGAGGTGAGCAATGAAAATGTTCCAGGGAGAGACTGGAAGCGAGGGGTGCGTCCAGAGACGCGATGATAGAGCGCAGGCCAGTCTCGACATTGCTGGGGATGGTCTTATGTCGTCATTGTTGTCGAACGCCGTGACGAATAACATCGCTTAGATCAAGAGATTAGATCACCTCAGTTGGGGAAGTCTGTCAGGTTTCAATTTCACCTCAGCTCTTTCTCTCACTCATCTTTGCGACCGACTACTTTTTCGCAATAAAATCATTCGGACATTTTTTCAAGATGTCTCTCTCTGAAAATTCTCTAGAACTACCGCTTACACAAGGCAGCAGCGCCGTCAAGTTGAACTGGATTTTGTTCGACAGGTCTCTGTCGAATGCTTGTAAAGCTCAAGAAATCTTGCTGCCTCGAAAACTATGCGATGAGACGCTGCGGGACTGCCTAAAATCATTCATTAGGCCCTTGTACGACGAATATAAGGTTATTGTTGATGTTCAAGACATCATCTTCTGGAAGGTGACGCGACTCAGTCCGTCGCGTGTAGATGTTGAATAGCGTTTCAGACCAGGAATCCTCTGTCGATTGAAGATGCCGAAAAGACGGAATGGATTACATCCGTCGACAATGATTTTTTCGAAAGGTTGGATACTCGTATCCACCTTTCCCGTATACTTGCGTCGCAAGTGGCGGCCAACGAGCAAATAGTCCATTTAGTTCTGACAAGTGAGTTCGATCCTATGCAGTGTTTCACCCAAGGACAGACTAATGCAACGATTATAGCTTCTAAAAAACGTTGCATAGGTTGGCCAATGCATTTACCCAATCGAATCTCCCTTCCTTACACGTTCATCTGTCAGGCAACGAGGATTTAGTCGACAAATGGATGTCCAACAGGATTGTTATTCCGTCGCTTGCAGATCTACCCGGAGTTCTTCGCGCGCCTCTTAAAGACAAGATTCCGATCGATGCGTCAACGTATGCTTTATTGTCTTGCACCGATGGACGCTGGAAGGATAGACGCAGTGCAGACGCCGTTGAGAGACTGTTCAAAATCGGGAAAATCGAAAGGTTGGACCTTTATTGTTTAGTTTCAGCCATTCTTTATCCCCCGCCGGACCACGATGCGAAGGGTACTTGGTACTATTTTTGGGACACCAACATTCGCTTTCCTCTTGAGGCGCTTCTCGGTCCTGACGGGAGGAGCAATCGCTATAGCGAGGAGCCCACACAGATGCGAGACGTTTCCCCTAATTATGCATTCATCCTTTCGGATACGTGCGTTTTTCGTGGAGAGGAGTCGGCATCGGGCGATCCAGAGAATCTCATGCTGAGAATGGCAGCTAAAGTCAACTGGATATACAATTCCGCTCCCTACATGCTGGGTACGTGGGCAAATGATATGGATATGTTGTTCAATTTTGACACACCTTATAGGATACTGCTGTAATGGGCCTAATATGACGTTTGTCGCTATCGCACCACCTACAGGGTCGAGAGGCGGTAGACCAACGATTTACATTTTGGCCACTTTTGATTTGAGGTTGCGGGAGAACCGCATCGACAGCCTGCTGCACCTTGTCAATCTCTCGACTATTCTGCCCCTGTTATCGAAAGTTGTAAACCCTCCCGTCAATGACTGGCGGAATTTCAACCCAAAACTGTACGTCATTTTTAAAACATTTTGGTTAGCAGTTGCAATAATAATGCTCAAGGGAAAATAAAATTACAAACAAATTTACGAGCACACTCACCGCAGTGGAGGTTGAACATCTTAGACAAGTACACGCTATACTCAAAGAATATCGCGTCCCTAATACGGATGCGCTCATCTCCTCCGAAAGCCATTCAAAGCCGCAACGACGTCGAGGTGTCGTCCGTCCTCAGAGCGAAGCAGAATTGCGTGAATGTCTTCAGTGTGTTCTGGCCTCACTCAAAGTATGATATCTATTTTTTTTGCTGGTTTCACTTGGAAACTTACTGGCGTTGAAATAGGTCGCTCATAGCATCCAATTGTACCATTGCAACGTCCGTTGGGATAACATTCTTTGTGAAGGTCCTCAAAAATGGATCCTTGCGAATTGGGAAAATGCAACTGCCAAAATTTTACCTGCAAACACCGCTGCGTCTCTCCCGTCGTCAGGCCATGGCTATTTCCCAGCTTTATCTTATGTTCGCGAAGCAGAAATGGATATCTGGAGCATTGGATATCTGATCCAAACATGTGGTATTCAGGATCAATCTGAGGAGTTGTCCATTCTTGGGGAGCATATTCGCAGGCGGGCTCAGAACCTGACTGCAGATGAAGTTAATGAATTTATCACCGCACGTAAACTTCTAGTACTTGATGCTCAGGCAGGTTGACTTTCAGCTCCATTAAACGCAAGCAGAACACATCATCGCAACTCGCCGGGCAATCAATAAGTCCGCAATCCTGAAGAATGAAGTGCAAAGCAATCTTCAAGACTGCCACATCGCACGTAAGGTAGGTGCTGAACGAGAAAAGAGCACTGTCATGTTCATCCCATATTTCTCCCAAGGGTTATCAGGAACCAGCAAACGACGTTGAAGACCAAACACGTTTATAGATAACCTAGTTTTTATGGCGGTTCATTTGAGCAAAATATTCTTGCTTTGTATTAAATACGGTTATAACATTGAGTGCATGTGTTTGCTTTGTCCTGAGGGTTCTCCTTCACTTCTGGGCCATCTTCATGACAAAGTAATTGTGTTTGTACAGAACGTCAAAATATCTTAACTATCTTCAAATGCAATTTCCACTTCCGCAGATGACTCCGGCGCTGGAATAAAAATGATAGGCTTCTCCTTTTTCAATTTAGGATCCACTTTACGCGCGCCTGGACATAGGCCTTTGGTGCTCAGGTCGCAATAGTCGCATCTGGTTCCTCCGGGTTGACAAATAACCTAGCATTGTCTGAGCGAGTCTGCCCATTGCATAAATGATTCGTTAGAACGTACCTGTCCGAAACCAACCATCATATGGTTTATGTCCCTCCATAGGTCTTTCGGAAGCCACGACTGTAGATTCAGCCTATACGAGAAAGCTGGGTAAGTATATGTCGTCGAATACGCCCATATATGGTTACTCTTACCGGGTGTCCTCTGGTTTCCCTGTTTTGGGTTTGTGCCAGCCAAGAAGGTTTGTTATTCTGTGCACATGAACGTCGACACCGATTCCAGTAGTTCTTTTGTGACGAGAAAGAATTAGTATCAGTAGCTCTGAATTATCGAATTGACGAACTTACATGCCCCATGCAATTTCGAGCGTCAAGAAGGCCATCTTGGGGCCGACTCCAGGTAAAGAGCATAACTCGTCCACGGTTTTAGGTACATCCGAATCAAATTTGTCGCGCAGTATGACCGCAGCTTTCTTGATGTATCTAGAGAAGTTAAAAAAAAAACATAAAATGTTGGATTCGAGCGTAGATATTCTGAGAACATACACTGCCTTCTTATTCAAAAAGCCCACTGAGGAGATGGCCACCAAAATGACTGAATTGTCTGCGGCGATGACCGCATCGACAGATATACTTCCTCCAAGCGCTTCTCTGAGTTTGAGCACTGCTGCATACATCGCTTGGTCTCTAGTTTGTGAAGAGAGCATAAGGGCGACGAGAGTCGCAAACCTTCGGTTCTATTGGCGAGTGAGCTCCAAAGAAAATATTATCATAGAAAATGAACACACCTGGGGTATCGTCTCCTCCACCTGAGCCCGTTGGCAACCCATAGTATCAACAGGTGCGATGAACCGCGATCTCTGCGCCTTCATGACGGCATACGCCTCTCGCCATTTTGGTGGCTCTGGATGTGGGGTGCTCAGTGTCTGGGGTATCGCTTTCGCTTTCGTTGGAGACCTTGGTTTTCGTTTAGTGGGTGGAGGTGACTCAGACGAAGCAGCCGCGCTCGCTTCACGCTTTCGCGGCGTCACTGTTCGTGCTTTCGCCTTCGCCTTCTTGGGGCTCGGCATGGACTTTGCTTTGGAGGTAGGGCTGTATTCGTAGTCCTCCATGTCGGGGATACTGTCATCGTCGTCAACTTCTGTCTTCATTGGCTTTCGCGCCCGCGTCGAACGACGTGGTGACTCTTCAGGGTCTGCGACTTCGAAGAGGGTGACTTGAGGGCTGAATTCACTGGCGCGCGCAGCCAGCTGGGGCGACCGTCGCGTTGATGCTACACGTCGTGCGGCAGGCATGATAATGTTACGAATCTTCCAGGTGGCCGTCGGAAGTGGGTGGAGAAGGGTGGAGAAGTGTTTGAAGCAGGGTCGTTAAGGGAGGTGGCGAGAACTGAATTGGCTCCGTCGGCGTCTACTTAGCTTAATTGGATCGTGGTCGGGCCGGCTGGCTCCTCTCAACTTGCCTCAACCAGCTTTCAAAATATAAGTTTGAGTGGTGCGCATAGTTATGTATAACTTATGATAATAGTAGGTACGTATATGACGAGTGAAGGTCCCATAAGATCAATATGTAGATGCTTTATGAGGGCAAGGAAATCCGACGTCTAGCACAAGCCAACCAGACTCCTTACCTCTTCGACTGTCTTCGTCGACCTCTCTTTCGCTTTCTCAGCCCCTTCTTTAGCCACGTCCGCTAGATATTTGTGGTCGTGTCGCAGCCTTTCGAATTCACTTCTTGGCCCCTTCAGCATGTTCTCCACAGCTTCAGCAACATCGGCTTTCAAGTCAGCATGGCCCTTATTCGCATATCTTGCCGCCAGAGACTCAACTTCCTCGCCAGTGCAAGCAGACAGAATTGATAGCAAGTTCGAGGTACCCGGTCGGTTGATTGGATCGTATGTAACGCCCTGTATTGAGTCGGTGACGGCTCCTTTGAATTTCTGGAATATTTCGGACGTAGGGTCGGTGAGCAGGATTCGTGAAGAGACGTTTGGTGCGGATTTTGACATCTTGGATGAGGGATCTTTCAGAGACAGAACACGTCTACAAGGAGCTGTATGGCGTGTTAATGATAAATGTATGGTAGGAAGGAGAAAAAACTGACTGATTAACTGTGTAGGGATGGGGAAGAAGCGTTTCTTGTTGGTGAACTTCCGATTAAAAGAATCGGCGAGTTCTCGAGTGAGTTCTAGATGTTGTGTCTGGTCCTCGCCGACTGGTACGTGTGTTGCCCTGCAAATGGGTTAGTCTTGAAGCTGTACTCTGAGAACTTGGCCTTACCTATACGCAAGAATGTCCGCCGCTTGGAGGATCGGATATGTGAATAATCCTGCATGAAGCATAGATTCATCAACTTCCGATTCGTCATTGGCGTTCCTCTTCGTTGCGATCTTGGACTATGGAAATCAATCAGTTATTTCACCTCAAGGACTAGGAGTTTTGCTCTATACCTTCCAAGTAGTCATCCGGCGTAACTTCTGGACTGGAGTGATGCAACTGAGTATCCAAGAAAGTTCAGTATGGCATTGATTCTGGTAAGAAGGGTCAATCATAGAACAATGTTATCAAGCACAAACGGGCGTACATCTTCCTGGAAGAATACAACAGCTTTTTTTGGGTCGATCCCAAATGCGAGCAGTGTCGCAAGCATGTCCTTTCTTGACTTCGACAGCTGCTTAGGGTCCTGAGGCAGGGTGATTGCATGCCATCCTACAATGCTAAAGATCACGTCATCCGTAGGGCGCGCTTCATTTTGCAGTTTGACCCAGTTCGACAGTGCTCCTAGATAATTTCCAAGCTTAGGCTCACTAAAAACGAGATGCTCCGGTATTTGACGCGTCGACGTACATGCAATATGCCGGTAGGCTGTATGCCAGAGAAGATGGTGCGCTTCCTTTCCGTCGCGGTCTCGCTATGTGCAGCTGGCGCCGTCGTATACCGCCGCGAATGTCTTGCCAGACATGTTAGAGTGGACGAAAGCCGGGTGGTGTGCATGGGGGGAGTCCGTGTGCAGGATAAGTTGCACAGCCACTTCCGTTTTTAGCACCATTGTCGGCAACTCCGCGTCCTCAGGCCCAAATTGTAATATGTTTTATTCCCGACCACCATCGTGCAAACGCCCAAATCTGGTCTGACAAGGGCCAAGGATGGCCTCCGCTATCCCAGTCGAGTGCCAGATGCCGGGAGAAGATTACGACTTTCAGGATGTCACCGAGCTTTTCGTGGAGGCTGGTAAAGGTTCGTGTTGAACGTCCTCTTTGTGCACGCGATTGAGACTGATTATGGCGTCGCTTTGTTCCCTCAGAGATAAAGCCTGATAGTATCGTTTTTATGCACAACTTTTCGCTACACGAAGCTATGAGCGCGTTGGAGGTTCGTCAGACGTGGCCACTCGGCGATGGCTGAGCTGAATCCTGTCCAACATATTAGATCGGCGAGCCTCGTCTGGACAGTGGCCTCATTGTCCAAGAACAAGTCCGACCACCATTCGATCCACTAATGTTGCTCTTGCCCGAAGAAGTCTGCTGGGTACTCGATCGGGCGCTCGCGTATGAGGTGCACCTTTACATTGCTTAGTTATCAAACACAAATTTAATCATCTGTTCCAATAGACTGAATTTCACGCCGGAAATTTTCTTGCTCATACTGTTCACACACTCCTCTACGTCCATCATCTGCACGACATTGATCCTGAAACTATATCACCTTCAAAGTTGCAGCACGACGATCACGATCGGCCAATCGAACTGGTAACAGTGGTCCTGAGAGCTGCTGTGCAGGGTCTGCTAAAATGCTGTGACATGGCTTGGAGAGAGCTTGCGAAAGGCGCTGCTTATGATGTGCGCTATTTTCGCTACCTTTTTGTGTTTTCAGCTAAAATCTAACAGGCAGAAGATTGGCAAAGCGATAAATGTGATGTTCTTCTCCTGGAAGGGATGCCGGTACCGTTCGCCATCTCTCAACTTGATGATGCGATAGGCTGGTTATTTCATGCTGTTGAGAGTATGTCCACCCTCGTTGACCGATTCCCTTCTGTAAACTGAGTCTGTAATCATACAGTTCCTGCTTCTTGGAGAGCGGCACTGCGGGCCAGGCTGCAACTTCGCAAAGTGTGTAGAATCTCATTTCTCAACATTCTTTACAGTTCATTATAATATACCTGGCAGTCTCTCCTCCAAGTCATGAGCACCGAACCTACCAAAGATCGCATTGAGTTCCAGCGTCTTGTCTTTGCCGCCAAAGAGCATCTCGCCATGGTCAAAGCAAGCCCAACCATAGAATGTGGGGATGACTCACCGGCTGCCCTGGCATTTGATCCCTACATTGGACGGAGGTTGCAGACAGCAACCCCCATTCGCGTCATTCCTGCGCCATCGTTCGAACAGACTTGCGAGACGGTCAGTCGACTTTTAGACGGCCTCCAAGAAGTTGGTCTGCTTGAGACAGTGAGCGACCTCAGCACTTGGCAGGTATGATTGAATTTCATAAATTGCTTTGAATAATATGTTAAATGTTTCTATCAACTTCAGATTATGGGCGACCTTCGAATGTGGCTACCTGAACCCCCTGCTCAAGCTGCGTATATACGCTCCTTGACCCAGGTATGCATCATTTCGCAATGTTGCCCAACTTGCTGTCAGCTGACTGCTATGCAGACGACATTTTACGATGGATTCTTGGTATTGAGCAAATATCCTTTCGAATGGATGGTTAATCGCGTCTTCTACGAGACCATTGGGGTCAGGTACGATTGGATAAGAGCCAACATCATCAACAGATGGACAGGCGAGGAAGACCCGCCTCTTCAAAAGATCGAACGCAGTATTTCCAAGGTACATTAACCTACTATTTCACTGTGTATAAAGAAGCTGAAGCATGGCGAACTTTAGTTGATAACGCCTCATTTCCGGGCGCTGTGGTATAATCCTCCCAGACGGCGACGTCACTTTATGAAAGCATTGTTAGAATGGCATGGACTATACGATACGCTTGTACAGATCACAGACGATCTTGAGTTAGAGGTATAGGCTTTCTGGTCTCATGCAGCTGACAGTGCTCATCAATGTCCACGTAGGATCTCCCGCGAAATCATATTTTGGCACAGCTACCCATCATTGCGCTCCTATGGCGGCTTCCTATCGTTCGCGAGGTCGTTTTGTCCGGGTTTCAACTGGAGCTGTATGCTCCAGAAGAACGAGCATTTGCTTATTGGTATGCGGCTCGGGTCATCGAAGAGCATCTAGAGTACCTCGATAAAGTACTGCCCGTCGTACAGAATGGTAAGTTACCTTTTTTTCTTTTTTCGGCTTCGACTCACTTTATCTATAACAGAGTCTCCGGTATACCACGAGATGGTGTATCAGACTCATTTCCTCACTGCGCTGCAGACATTATGCAGCGCATCATCCTTGGTACGCTTATTCCCTCGCAGATCAATCCGCTAGCAGCTCATCGACATCCATCAGATATCCATGCCTTTAATATCCTTCGATTGGGATAGGACACGGCCCAACTTCTTCCGCCGATACAAGTGGGCATTCAGAGCCGAGTACGATGCCTACGAGAGCCCTGTTATTTGTCCTCCAGAACTGCACGAGTTCATCCGGATATGCGGGGAAATCCTCTCGGTGCGTTTCTTCCATTACTATAAAACACTCGGATACACTCAATTTTTTGCTGTATGTGTAGGAGGATGATCCAGTCCTAACAGACTACGTTGAACTCGCCCGATCACTTTTGCAAGGCCTCGTAGACGCCAACGATACCGGTGCGTGGGCAGGGTTGTGGGCGTCTGATCGGAACCAGGTGAGCAATTTTTCTTTCTTCGATGGCGAGGCAGTTGTGTCTGACGGTCTGACGAAATTTTGTTTTCTAGCTCGTCCAAAACTTGATCTCTGTCTGCGATAACCTGAGCAATCTTCCCAAAACTTCCGATGAGATGGCGCAATTCGACGCGAAATCTTTGAAGTGGGATCCGGCTGTGCACCCTTGGTTTCCTTCGTTGAATACGGACAGCACCGCGTGATTGTTCGGTTGTAGCTTTCGTACGGCTGGCTGGAGGTGACAAGGCTGCGCACGCATCCAGATTAAGTATCCTGGTTTCCCGATATGGATACGTACATCCTTGTTGCGGGTTGGAAATCAAAGGTTTCTGGGTATATGTGCATGCAGTCGATAGTTTGACGTAATTATGTATTTACTTGACGACATGCTTTATACAAATGCTTATTAGATGCTTTGAGCTGCACCTTCTGATGAATATTGCTTCTATGCAAGGATACATGTATTGAATGGAACTGTGGAGTTATTCATTCAGAATGATGTGCAATCTAGCTTTTTGTGGTTCTGTGGGCAAGATAAGAAATATATACACCGCAAGACCAAATATTCCACCCTGCATTGAAAAGGATGACTCATCCTTGGATTTCATTAATGGAAGCGCCACCACTCCGATACATGCATCCAGAATGACATGACATGACTCCACATACTAATATCAAAGTTAGTGACCAGTGACAAATTTTACATGGAATGGTTCTAAACAACCATTCAAAAATACTTACAATTGTGTTCAACATTCACAGCAAGCATGACAACTTCAGATTTGATTAGAAAGCGCGGGATATCATATTCTTAGCGGGGTATATCAACAGATACCAATTAGTCTACGCAGAGCGAAGGGCTCCATCCATCTATCGATCTAAACAGTGACGATGGCGAGCACCTCCTTGAGGGGCAGACCAGCCACAATGGAGAGGATGGGTGCCAAGAGGACGGGCGCGATCTGGAGCAGGAGCAGGACGATTTGTCCAACGAGGGAACTATAAGGAGAAAAACGATGAGTTCGAATAAGTATCAGTGAGAAGTGAGGGTAGCGTACGTGATTGTTCCGACGAGGACAGCAAGGGTGGTTCCGACGGGGGAGGTTGCGATGAATTTAGCAACGAGGACAAGAACGGTGAAGAGCGCCTGTATAGAAAGGTATTTAGCATTTCCAATTCGTATAGAAGGTAGAGATTAAGCTTACCGAGAGAACGGGGCCGAGAAGGCCGACAATACCCTGGACAGAGGCGGTTTCTTCGACGTACTCAATGGGGCCAGCAAGGAAAGCCTTGAGGTCACTGACGGTGGCACCGAGGACGACGACGACGCTGTTAAGGCTGGTCTTCACGAGCTCAACATCGACGTTAACCTGATCCTCAACGGCAAGCTCTAAAGAAACCGCGTTAGCCAGTGAAAACTTCGAAAGAGAAAGAAGGAAAAAGAAAAGGCGTACTCAAGTGGTCGATGCAGGGAGTGACGTTGGTCACCAAGTTTTGGACGAGCTGAGGGAGCGTCACTTGCGCGCGGGGCACGACTCCAGCGCCCGGAGTGGGGAATGGCAAGGAAGGAGCGGCGAGCGAGGTGAGGCCGGTGGGCAGCACCAGTCCCGCGGCGGAGGGCACGGGAGAGGCCAGGGAGGCAGTCGCGCAGAAGAGCGAGACAAGGAGGGTAAACGAGCGAGCGAACATCTTGGTATGGGATGTTAAAAGAATGTGGGGGTGTCAAAGACAACGACGACGAAGGGGAGCTGTGAGGAGGGTAGAAGCCGGGAGGAAGGCGATGGAGAAAAATGGTATTCGAGCGTTCCATTATTTATGGACTGGGAAGCGAGGGTCTCTGAGCTGGCCGATGAATGGTGGTGCTTCTAGCGCGGTTTAGTTGCGTAAAAAATGAGATCATTCACGCTATCATTTTTAGAATTGGCTTGTTTTCGGCTGCGTGTTTTCGTGGGCGTTGTCAAGTTCTGTCAGGCTCCCGCTCAGTTGGAAGCCCAGTGCGCTCTTCGCAGTCAAATTCTGAGGACATATGCAAGCCAAATTCAAGAGGAAAAAAGAGAGGAAAACGTCGAGCTTTCCTGCTCAAGCGCGACAGTTCGCCTCACAAGGACGCTTACGGACCTGTTAATTTTTCAGTTTTAGGCTAGAAGACCACTCGGAAATTAATAATACACTTACTTACGCGACTTTGAGTTGGAAGGAGGCGTGCCAAGTGAACAAATGTAGCTCCACGGTATATTATTTGAGCCCTTTGAAAGAAAAAGCATTTCGAAGAGTGGAGTGTTGCGGACAGTTTATGTACAGGCCCTGAGATTGTCGTTGGCAACGAGTGAGAGGACATACGGTAATAGGAGGCGCGTGCATCGCACGTGGTGCGTTGCATCGCTCCCCAGAGAGGTCTGCAGGATGAGCGGCTTTCTACTGAGTTCTTTGGGATTCAGACTGCGATTAGTCGGAAGGACGTTGATTGTTCTGGTCAGCGAACCGAGTAACGACAAAACGAAAGCGCCCATACCTGGATCCGGATCAAACTCTATTCCGGCCCGGCAGGCGTAGTAAGCTCCTCCGCTGATTCGTCTTACAAGTTCGCTACCAACCTCCAACCAAGACTCCTCCAAGTTTCCTACAGGGACTTTTCATTATCACACAATAAAACGCAGAAGTTATCAGAATAAACCGCTGTAATGACGGAATCAAACGGAAGCGACACGAATGGCTTTCCAAGACACGCCCGCCCTCGAGCGTTGACGTCGAGACAAGAACGAAAGCTCCTCGATTATCTCGACGAGAATTTCCTCCAACTAACGCGCAACTTCAAAAAACGGTACGTCCGTTTTCGTATTTTCAAACAATAAATAAGAAACACTCGCCTAATGCATATCACGGATACCACAGCTCGGACGAATCATCCACCCTCAGAACCCTCGGCGCATACCTCGAAGAAAGCCGGCGCCTGCTCGCCTTCATCCTCCAGATCCCCCCAATAGACCCCTCCACGAGCCTGCGCATCTCGTACATGCTACGCCTCACAGGCGAAGCGCTTACGTCTATCCCGGGATACCGACTAGGCGCGGCACTCCCGAGCGGTCGCGACGGCGCGAGTACCGACAGCGGTGGTGGCATGCGCGCGGCCCTGCAAGATCTGGTGGATTTCCTGGACGATCTTGATCAGGCGTGGCTTGCGGTGCTGAAGGGACAGGCATGGGACCCGGCGTCGTCTGAGGGTGTCGATGTTGCGTTTCCGAATGACGTCGCAATGGACCTGACTGACGATCCACCACCCGCGACTAACGGTATCGCGCCCAAGACTGCACCCACGCTCAAAACCTCCCCACCCACACAAACCGACCTCACCCGCCTCCGAAGCCTCCTCCTCGCCGGGGAATCGCGCCTCGAGGAATGGCTCACCAACGAACGTAACCCCGTTGGAGATAACGAGAACGCCGCCGATGCGCTGGTGGAAGTCGAAGATGTCTCCGCGATGCTCGACCGCATGGGCCTCCTCGAAGACTTCGACTCGCTCTTCGTGCGCACGCTCGATTATCTTGGGGGGTTTGGGAGCGATATTGCGCAGAATGTCGTCCACCCGGAGCCGGAGGCTGAGATGATTGAGTAAAGGGTTGGGATGAAGGGTTTTGATTATGAGGTTTAGGTTCTTGGCTCAGAGAACTGTTGGACGTCTTGGCTACGGCGCCGTTTTTGAGAGACGATTCCGAAAGAGGATCTTTTGGACGAGGTGGGCTTTAATGGCCTTGGTGTCTGTCGTGAGTTAGCACCAACCCAACCCAACACACCAACAGCATGCATTACCATCGTTGGTAGGTGCAGTGGAAGGGACAGCACCATTCGACGACCTTTATGAGCAGTGGTCCTTCCACACTGTTGGCATAGGACGGCGACGACGGTCAAATCTGCGATTCTGTGCGGAGTGGGCTTGATATACATGTTGTGTGGTATAGGATGGGTCTCTTCAGCTCAGCTTGTACGTTGTAGTGTGAGGATATACGGAGAATTTGTCAAGAAATGTCGTACATTGTAGGGTATAATAATACATTATGGAACTATTTACTCACTGCACCCCAACTCAATCCGATGCCTACACTCTCACATAAATATCCTATACATCCTGAAGCCATTCATCCTGCAGAAGCTCGGTCGCACTGGGACGCTCAGCTGGATCCAAAGCTAAACATTGCTTTATAAAAGCTGCAGCAGAACGAGCGTCCGCATCCGACACATGCTTCGATTTCAATACACCGATAATACGTTTTTCCAACGGTATATAAGGCAGCTTCTCGACGCGGAGTAGATCTCCTATATGCGCAAAAAATGGGAAGGTTCAATCAAAAGGTTCAGTCCAGGAAGCATAGGATAATAGCGACGGACCAAAATCATCAAAATATTCCTCTCTCCTAGTGCAATGCCTCAAGAACTCCGGAGTAAAATCACCCATATACTGTACCATGTGTTGGAGATTGACATCGTTCGCGGTGAATCGGGGGTTATCGTCATGATCTACAAACAGACTCGATTCCGAGAGGAGCTCGAATGCCTAAGATTTCAATAATGATTTTGTCAGCTTCCTCAGTCGGGAACATTCAACGGGATGTGTATAACGCACGATGCATCCCACAGACCAAATATCGACGGGTGTAGACCAAGGATGGCCGAGTATGACTTCTGGAGATCGCAGAAGCGGATGCGTATCCCAACATCGGTCCGCGCCGTCAGCTTTCTTTATTGGGATGGCTTTTCCAGGTCAATCCCCAAAAACCAAGCAAATGAATGGCTTGCTTACCTTGACCATAATCGCACAGTTTGACCGAAAGATTGTCCAACGAAGGATGCAGGCCCAAATCAGGGAACGGTTGCGATTTGATAGTGATGATAGGCTCTGGGGACACCTCAGGTTCTGAGCGCGGTGGGTAGCATTCGACAGGATTTTGGGATAAGTATTCGACGATCGTCGCGTCCGATGCGGTCAGAGGGACCATGATGTTGGTTGGTCGGACATCTTCCGCTTGAATATCAGTTTCTGTATACACCTACCCAGAGAAACGCTGCATACCTGAATGCACCAAGCCACACTCCACATGCATATACTCGAGCGCAAGCAGCACCTGTTTGACGACCCGCCGCACAAAAGGCGGTGTCAACGCTCCCCCAGGCTGTGTCGCCTGCACAGCGTCAATGGACGACCCCATCACGTCGAACGCGAGCGCCATGTGCGCGCCGTGGCGGCTATTTGAGACGGTGTAATCGCGCAGCGGGAGACAGTGGGCGTACCCCGGGTGCGCGGGGTTCCTCTCCGTGATGGCAAGTGACGAACGGAGCTCTTCGTTTTCGTTGTTGAAGTTTCGACGCGATGCGGTTACTGTCAACACTTTGAGCGCGAGGAAGTGGGGGTTGGTAGGGGAGGAGCTGTTGGGTACGCGGTATGGGCCTACGATCGAGTGAAAGATCGAGGACAGACTTACCGTACCAGCCAAGTGCTCGAGGTGGTCCCGTAACCCAACTTTCGAACGACCTCGTATACGCGTCCCTTCTCGCTGCACTCTGTCAAGTGGTCACCGATTTGGAGAGGGTTGTATCCCAACCCAATTTTCGTTGAGAACATATGTGGTTCCTCTTCGCAAAAGTACACCTGCTCGTCTTCGTCCTCCTCATCTTCCTCGTCCTCATCCTCGTTTTCATTCTTTCGTGGGTATCTCTTGAGACTTCGAGGTCGTTTCGGGTGTAGTTCGTCAAAGGGATCTTCGTGTTCCGAGGGTTTACCGAAAAAACTTCGATAGGCAATGGCATTGAGTGTCGTTGGCGAAAAGCGTAAGGCAAGAGAACGGCCAGAGAGTCGAAGTGCGCTCGATTTGGTCCAGGAAAGGAGTGAGCGCTTGAACATTGGGTCCAGAGTCACAGCGGCAGCTCGAGTATATTTGGACTCTAGGTTTTCTGGCTGCCTGGACCAAGAAGTAGAGCACCAGGGATATCTATACGACTCAGAGGCATAAGGAAAGAAACTGGTTGTGGTTTGGATTGAAGTTGGGATTGCCCCGGGCCGGAGTAGCTCATGACTGGGGGAACAAGCCAATGCCATGGTACTTAAAGTTGAGTTAGTATTCCGGAGGCCTGAGGGCATTTATATACACTACTTTCATCTCGTTGAGTCTATCGCTACAATCTCTGCTTGATATTCATCACCAAACATCTAAATGTCACATAGCCATTCATGTCGTAAAAGCTCAGTCGCACTAGGACGTGCAGCTGGATCCAAGGCGAGACATCGCTCCATAAAAGCCGCCACAGAACGCGCCTCCTTAGTTGACACACCCTTCGCTCCTAAAATGAATGTAACATGTTCCTTCAAGGGTGAAATATTAATGTTTGGAAATGTAGGATTCCCTATTACACATAGCCATCCACCATGTTATTTTAGTCAAAGTAATGGCGAAAAAAATAACAAAAAAAAAACTTACCCTCTGGGTCGAAATAGGAATTTCGCATCGTACATTTTGCCAGAAAACGCTGCGGGAATGCACCCATGTAATTCACCATGTGGGCTAGTTTATACCGGTCCGCGGTGATGAGTGCGTGAAGGGGATAGAGAACATTGTCTGTGAGTAGCTTGAACACCTTGAATTAGAATTAAATGCGCAACATTTTGAGTGCTGATATTTAAGGGCAAAAAAAGATGAGGAACTCACGAGGAACCCGACAGACCAGATATCGACGGGTGTAGACCAGGGATGACCAAGAATAATTTCGGGCGCTCGCAGAATTGGAAGTATATGGCTGCATTGATCTTGATTTCGGTGGTCAATCTTCTGTATTGGAATGGCTTTACAACAGTATCAATCACGACAGAAAGAAAGATAAACTATACGAGCTTGCTCACCTTTTCCATAGTCACACAGCTTGATTGAAAGGTTGTTCAAAGAAGGATTTAGGCCAAAATGCGGGAGTGGTTGTGACTTCACTGTTGTAATGAGTTTCTTAGTTTTAAGATCCACTCGCGGCTTGTAAGTTTTAGCAGGGTTTTGGGCCAGATATTTGTTAATTCTAGTATCGGACGCGGTCACAGGGACCATGATATTTGACAGTCGAAGATCTGGTATCCAATCATTAGAATCAGTACGCGTCGCTTCAAGTTTCAACACAAACCAGTATACCTGTGTGTACCAATCCGCACTCTTCGTGCATATACTGCAGAGCAAGCAACACCTGCTTAACTATCCGCCGAGCATTGCGCGGCGTGAATACCTTGTAAGGCAGCGTCTTCTGTAGAGAGTATACGCCAGACGCCATAACGTCAAACGCGAGCGCCATGTGCAAGCCATGGTAGCTGGTGCAAACGGTGAAATCCCGCATGGGAAGACAATGTGCGTATCCTGGGTGCTTGGGGTTCTTTTTAGTGACAACGAAAGTTGAACGGAGTTCATGATCTTCGTTATCAAAGTTTCGGAGGGACGCGTTCACGATCATCACTTTCAGGGCGAGAAAGCGTGGCTCACTGCCAAATGATACGGAATCGGATGCATGTTAGATATATCTGAACTTTGCAGCGACAAACGAGAGCGTACCCATCCGATCGCACAAGCCAAGTGCTCGAGCTGTCCCCATAGCCCAACTTTCGAACGACCTCATACACGTGTCCCTTCTGACTGCGCTCGGTCAGACGATCGCCAATACTTAACGGGTTGTACCCGAATCCGTCTTCTGGTACGAACATAACGGGCTCCTCGTCGAAGAAGCGCCGCCTGAACCAGACTTTGACTCTACCAGGTTGTCTACCGCCATTTTGCGCCCAGCGGAAATGCTCATTGACTTCGAAGTGTGTCATTGGTGTAGTAGAGAACTTGACATTAGCTTTAGCTCGTGCTGGTATCAAGGAGGAAGAAAGCCGAAGTGGCCTTGTTCTGAGGAGAACTTGTCGGATTGGACTTTGGAACATAGTATGGAGCACTGATCTTTGTGTTTGCAGATCGAGTGTGCAGTGCGTAACCACTAGAAGGATGAATGCATGTGTATCGTGGTTCCGTCGTGGTATGGTCCTGCAGTCCTGGCAATCTCCCGATGATAAGCAGGCCGAGCCGGAAATGAAGTCTGTATTTTCATTCTGCCGGTCTCATATGTGGATTCGCTGATGCAAGCATTGTCCGTGAGAGGAGAATTAAGATATTTCGAGCATGAACTGGTTTAGAAAAAGACTCATCGAAAAATATCCAGTTCAAATCGACCAGAGAATTGTCGTCATAGATAGCCGCTGTCCTCGGAACACATCTGAGTATATATTCATCGAGAATAGACTATCGATGTCCAGAAAAAAAGCAGGGTGTTTGTCCAAGTATTCGGCGATAGTCGCGTCTGAAGCGTTCAACGAAACCATAATGTTCTGCAAACTGAGGTCTATCGAAACGATAATATTTGAGTTGAATGACACGGAAACCACCATCACTTTCACCGCTCTCACCTGTATGAACCCGACTGCAATCACCGTGTATATAGTCGAGCACAAGAAGGATTTGTTTGATAATCCTCTTCGTGACGAGCGAAGAAAACGCCCTATTCGGCTGCTTTTCCTGAAGAGTTGCCATGTCGGACCCCATCGCGTCGAAAGCAAGGCACGCATGCTGACCGTGGCGGCTTTTGCACGCAACTTCGCCACATAACTGGATACAGTGCGCATATCCAGGGTGATTTGAATTTCCATGGGTTATAACTATGGAAGATACGAGTTCAGAGGCATATTCGGGCTTATTGATGTCAATCATTGAGCTTTTTGTAATCAGGATTTTGAGCGCCAGGAAACGGATCTTGGCCCCTGCACTGCTCAAACAAAGCGTGAATCACCAGTCTCGAGAAATCCTGTTTCGTTTCGAGTGACTCACTCGTCAGACCGTACCAGCCATACGCTCGAAGAGGTCCCATAGCCCAGCTTACGAACGACCTCGTATATGCGCTTTTTCCCATCAGGCCGCACCAAACGGTCCCCAATCTTGAGAGGATTGTATCCATAGGTTTTGCTCGCCGGGAGGAAATGGGGCTCTTTGTCAACCTGAAGTTCCTCCCCTTCGCCATTGTGCTTGTAGTATGTAATTTGGAAGTTGATAAGGCCATCGGAGTTGTAAAGTTTCCCGCCGTTGATGACTCTACTTGCAGAGAATCTGCGAATAGCGGGCGGCGGGAACGCATGAGAGCGAAGGAATGGCGAACGGATTTTGGTGAACAGTTGGAAACAAAACGTAGAGGCGGAGTGTGAAATTAGTTGCTCGGGCGTTTGTAGAAATATGCTGGCAGCTTGTCACAACGAGAATTATTGCGTACCTATATACATAGTTTCGTTAACGTACAACATAAAGCAGTTGTCCACAGAAAGGGCAGATGCATAACGGAAGGGTTTAAAAAAACTGTAAGCCTTGGGGTTAGGTCAAATACACAAGGTGGAGCAGACTGGTGTCACGGTAAGCAAGAGAAATTTCACGGTATGGGCGTTGGCTTCAGGGAGAACTTTGCATCATCACAGAAAAAACAAGCTGCATTTTGTGGGAATCTTTTAGCGAAGTGATTTGAGAATGGCTAAGAGCAGGATTCCATAACAAAGACGCGATAATTTCCTAGTACGACAGGATAGACTCCGGTTTTGAGCAATGGTGCCATCATGGTGGAGAAAAGGAAGTTGGAGTGGTCGGGCCGGTTTTCTCCGGAGCTTCCCCGAAAAGTGACGACGACCTTTCGGCAGCATCCTGCCACCTCCTAAATCTTTTCCTCTACACCCCATCCCGTATCTCCTTTGTTTTCTCCGCGACTCTCCAGTATCTCTATCTCAGACAGTTCTTAATAACCTCTTGGAAGTCTCCATCTATTCGCCACGCTCATTCTTGCCAACTCGGAGGCCCACATTCTTGGAATTAACTTAGAACTTGTAATCATCATGGCAAGCGCGAAGATAGCGACGCTCGTAATCCGGGTAAGCTAAATTATCCAAAGGTTTATATCCTTTGTTTTCTAACACGTTTATCTGTACGTGTAGACCCTCGCGAAGCCCATTTCGAACCGTATCAAGGAGCAGGCGAGACAGTGAGTACGTTCTGAGCAGGAATTCCATGGATTTTCTATCCCAGCTCCTGCACGCGTCAAAACTAAAGGCTGAAGAAGAACTTGACAGACACGAGCGCTTCCGTGGGCTATGTATGGACCTCGCGCAGTTCATGTATCGGCAAGAGGTTCGCCTTCGTACCAGCTTCCTCGGCGAGACTCCCAAACACATCCGCCCGCTTTCTGAAGTCAAGTGTGTAGTTCTTTGCTGTCTTTCCGAAACCCTTCACTAATTGATAATTGTTCACCCATTCAGAGCCATCGAGAACGGTGCCAATGCACTCGCCGAGGGCTTCCTCTTCACCGTAGCAGCCTCACTTATTATCGGAGAAACATGGCGAAGCTCACGGAATTCGTCAAAGCGGCGGGACACTGTTGACGAGCAGCTTGAATCTCTCGGTACGCGCATCGCAGAGCTTGGGGCACGCGTCGACGGGTTGGTGGAGAGGTGGCAAGAAGAGAGGGAGTTCGAGAGACAGCGGTGCGTGTTTATTGCTGACTTGCGCAGCCTTTGGTTGAATAATAATCGACTCGGACTTTGGCCTCTTTGTGGTTGTAGGAATGACGAGCTAGGCAAGATACTCGAACGCGTGGTGGAGATTGGTCTTCGGGGCGGATGGGCGGAATTCCAGGATACACCGCTACAATTACCTCGGATACAATCCATGGCGCCGCCTGGCTCTGGTAACTCAGCGACGGATTCAGCAGCGAACGCACTTACTACGGAAACTTCATCGAGCTCAACACGGGAGTCATCATAGCAATGCATGGATTGATTAGACCGATATCCCTTCTCTCGCGGACATGGACACGCAGCCGTGGATATCTGACAAGATACCCTTGCCTCGAAGGAAATCTAGATGGTTAATTATAGTAGAAACTGGGCCTCTTTATTAATACTTTTCCTTTCTCAAGGTGCAAATTCACGAAATTATGAGCGCTCGAAGAGAAATTGGTTGGTCTTGACGAGCTCGGGAACATATCAATTGAATATCGGCACTTGCCGCAACTCTATCAGCAACTCGCAAGCACCTTGCATCTGTCACTATCCATCAGACTGTGTCATGCCTTCCCAGCCTCGGTTCAGAGCTCGACTACTACACGCACGTTGCGAATAGCCTCAATCTCTTGTGTTACTCTTGGATGGCCACCGATCTTCTCTCGATACCGCAGGACCTGCTACTCCGAATCCTGGCCGAACTCGATGCTGGGTCTCTCATTCGGTGCGGGATGGTAAGGCAACTCCTAGATCTAAACATTGGGATGCGACTCAAGCTATCTGGAATCACAGACATGCAAATCTATGCATGAAACAGTCAAGAGCACGCCTAGCTTGCAATACGCGCTCCTACTTCACCTTGAGGGTCTCCGGGACACCAGGACCTCTACATCCCCGGGCTATCATGAACTGATCGAGCAGCTTGTACGCCGCCGTCGTGAGCGTATGTTATTGCGGCCGAACGTACTCAAACGTGATAGTATCGAGCTCCCTGGGGGGCATGAACGACATGCTCTAGTTGGGAATGTCTTCGCGAACCTGAATCAGCGGCATGAGTTGGATATCGTCTGGCTACCTACGCCTGATAACCTCGAGGAGGTCAAGGTTCAGAGGATTGCACAAAGTATCAATACGAGATTTTTCGCGATGGATCCGGGGCAGGATATGATTGCGTTGGTGGAGGAACCTGAGGAGTAAGTACTTGAGTGCTCATGCACATAAGTTATATCCTGGATTCATATATGTCCTCTTTCCGCTATTTCTTCGCAGACCCGTATCGTCGACAGACGCATACATTATCCGCATCCACATCCGAACAATATCAACTGACACTGTCCATCCTCTGGCGAAGGAGAGCCCGCTGGTGTTCAGCATCTTTTATACGGAATTCTGGTCCCACTTCTTCCTGGAAAGTACGCTGTCTGTCGCACAGACTAGCCTGGCGCTTCATACTCAGAAGGAATGGAAGGTGAAGCGATTGTTAATTTGGGATTGGAGGACGTCAGATCTTTTATTAGTAGGGTTGCATCTCTTTTCTGCTGGATACGACAACATGTAATTGAAAATCTTGGCTTCCACAGGATTCCTCGCTATCACTAGATCCATCTCTCTCAGATAACAGAGCTTTCAGACTCCTCACTGCGGACTTGTTCGTCCTGACCGACGTCCAGGGGTCTGGATCCATCCGGCTGTACAAGCTCGTTTACCCTGACGTTATCGATACCTCTCCCTCAACACCAACCCATCTCGCCACATTCCACCTCCCACAGACCGTCCCTGGCTGCCGGACGGAATACGTCCATATCAACGCAGGGCCCATCGCGGCGCATCCTCTACCCTTTCCCGGTACCTCCCACAACACACCACCACCGTATTTGCTGAACGACGACGATCACGTACACAGGTTCATCCTGGCTTACCATCATGAGATCATCGGGGTGGAGAGGGTATTGTCCAAGTATTATGACTTTGAGATGTATGTGCACCAGCGTGTTTTCGCGAGGTACTACAGATTCAGATACAGCGAGCAAGTGGGGGTGGTAGCACCTGTTGATGTTCCGTGGGCGGAGTGGGGCCCAGCGAATACCAGAATTGTGCAGGCGCCTTATGGGCAGTTGGCGTGGACTGGGTGAGCCGAACTTTCCCCCCCCCCTGATTTAGTCATCTTTATGATAACATGGCTTTAGGGACATACGCGGCCAATGCGTAGTCGCACCAATGCCCTCAGCAGCTATTGACTCCAACGTTTCGGGAAACATCTCCAGTGCCGTCGAAATATTGGATTTCTCTCTCGCTGCTATCATGTCGCTCTCCTCATCACCTCAGTCCCAGTCCCAGTCTCCACTAGAGCCATGGTCAGATTTTGCAGTGTTATGCGCTCCGAGCAGAATTAAAGCTGCTTCCGATGTGACGCCCTATCAAGAGGACGTCGAGACGTATCTGCCGTGTGTGTCCTCAAAGCTGAACATCCAACATAGGCACTCTGCGTATAAGATCACTGAGGATAGTGTTATTGGTGTAAATGTGAGTTGGAAATTAACAAGCATTGCTTTTTAATTGATTGGACTTTGTTTTCTTTATGCAGACGGCATCGCATAGACACGGGCTGAGTGTTGTTCTGAGTATATATCCAATTGATAGCTAGTAGGGATGCATACTAGCTTTGTAGGATCAATTCTGGCAATGTGTACTGATCATATTTTGTGCTGCCTTGCTCGAGAAATGCACACTTGGTGTGTGTGACTTCACTGTTTTCTTGCGTCAGATTAGATTGAATTTAGGGACCTCGCATGCCTCGCGTTTTCGTTCCTTTATCATGCGTATAAAACCCTCGTCTCGCTTCCCTCTTTTCTCCGTGTTCCTCTACCCTTGTTAGGCGCTTGTCTCGAACTTTATTTTTGCCCCCCCCGCCCCGGCCTTCCACTGTCTGTTTCTGCTTGAGCTTGGGCCATCAGCCGCTGGATTCAGCGCGTTTCGCATGAACAGCGGCCGGCCCCTTTGTCTGCAACACACTAAAGATCTGTTTTTACAAAAGTCGTTGAAATTGCCATCGAAAGTCGCGGAATATTGAACAAATCCGCGGCTTACAGATTCAGTCTCAAAGACTGGGAAAACACCAAAAATAGCGCTGAATGACTGGGGAAATCAAATAATGCTGGGGGATTATTAAATGTACAGATCTAGAATGAACGCCATACAATCACTGTATAATCTTTGTCTGCAACACACTAAAGCTATCTATCGCAACTTCTACATGCTTTTACCCTTCATTTCATTCCCTTTACCCGTGCCTCCTTCCCTGTTTTCGCAGAGCAGAGCATAAAACGTCTGCCAAAGATCAAAGAGCTAAATGCTACTAAGTAGGATAGTGCAGCCCGTCTTATCCGCAGTCCCGGGGCATGGTACCGCGGTGCTCACTGTATTTCGGATGCGCGTTACCAAAAAAAAAATACATATGAAATAAAGTATGTCTGCCAAAGAGCGCGAATGGGTTGCCTCGAGCACCCTCAGTTCTAATTATAATACACGATGCGAATTATGAACGCGATACGTCAACCCAAGCGCGGAGCGGAGGTAAGTAGTCTGTATCTGTGCAGGTAGTGGTAGTAACAATACAACGAAGCGCTCCCCGCAGCGTGGACTAGCACGCGTAAAGAAACCCAGGCGGGGGTGGTGCGATCGTGGGTCATGGTCGTAGTCGTTTGTGTAGGTGCCCGAATAGAATCCTTTCTTCTGGGAGACGCGCGACGGATGAATCCAGCTTCGTCGTCGTCGTCTCCTATTTCCTAATTTTCTCTTCGTCCGCCGCGGAAAAGCCCATCGTCATAGTTGATTGAATGCGTATAGTCTGAACGTCAAGCCATGTCTCCCGTTCACGCGGTCGTCGCCGCAACTTCAGCAGCGCGCTTCATGCGCAACTGGAAACGCTCCGCACGCTTGATTAGCGGTTCGCCCGCCGCACGGTCCAGAACGGCATCGCTCAGCGCCATCTTCTCCCATCGTTCCTTGTTGGCGCGGGGCACGAAGAACCGCTTTAGTAACCCGAGCTCGCTAAGTCCACCGCCGCTACCGTGGCTCCCACCAAGGCCTAGCTCGCCGAGAAACGCAAAAGGCGATCCGCCGCCCGAGACGGAGTTGAGGAGGTCTGAAGAGGGTTCCTTTGAGCTGGAGGTGGAAGTGGAGTCAGCGAGAGACGCAAAGTCGAGTGGGGACGCGGTGGGAGTGGTCGGGACTGCGAGGGCTTTGGCGTTTGGGGCTGCGCCTTGGGCGGGGAGGGCAAAGGCGGGTGCGAGGTTGAGGAGAAGCACGAAGAAGAACGCGATGAGCTTGGCGGGTGTGGATGTGAACATGGTGTTGGGTGGGTGCGCTGCACGGAGTAAGAAACGACGGTGGTGGTTAAATGAAGAAGGGCGGTGTATGCTCCGGGTTATATTGCCTTGGGCGTGGAGCGAGTGGGGCGAAGAAGGGGCGAAAAGGAAAGAGAAGGACGGGGGCGTAGACTAGCTTGCGACGGGGGGCAACCAAAGAAGCAAGCATGGTTTATATACTAATTTGCAATGTTCTCACGGGTCTGGCGGTAGCCGCTAGCGTGCCCGGCCCTGGAGGTTGATAGGCGCGCAGGCTATCCGCGCATATACCTCCCTGGAATACTGTGCATTGAAGAGCTTCAAAACGATTTATACTACACGACTTTGGAGGACTTCCTTTCGTTTTTTTTTAATTACTTTGGGACCAACTCAGTATGTATATATACCTTTAGGTAATGGTGCATTGCGCAGTTTGTTGCATGTCCGTGGTAGTAATCACAACGTCGACTTCAGAGCTCCATTGTTATGGGCGCCGGATTCTGTAATTTTGTATGCTCCAAGACCGGGACGGCGGGACCTGAGCGCTTCTTCGTTGCCATAGCTGAGCTTAGGCCTATTGTGCATTGATGATATTTTTGGCACAATAGGTGTTAGGTTCTTTCGCCCCGCTGAACACAAAATCCAGTCTTTGTAATGAAAATGGCACCCAGCAGAGAGAGACATGCTCTATGACCAGCAGTACCATTGAATTCACATTGATATCGCCTGCTAAACGCGCTTTTCGGAGTCCACTTCTCGCGAGCGCCTATCTCACGTGACCGCGTCCCTTCCGTTTCTGGACGCCTTGTCCCTGTTGCCAGAAAAGGGAGTATTTTTGAAGAAAGAAGGAACGCCTTCTCCGCCGCTTTTTATAAACCTTCTGTGCAGGTACCGAGTTTTTTTAATGCCCCCACTCTCAGGTGGTATGCGTATGGCAATAACCCCGTAGGTGGACGCCTATGGCTGGTTCATGTGTCCCAGCCCTAATACAATGAAAGGTCGACTTACGTCTCCCCAACACCTTGCTGGGACAATGCGGATACATATTTTATGGCGTTCCATTGGCACACAATTCAGTTGTATTC